>JAPMOB010230452.1:0-44761 GCA_029875015.1 Lepomis gibbosus
TCGAGCCAAAGGGCCTCCGCTCAGACTAGCTTGGTTTGAGGGCGTGCCTGACCCCACCAGCCGCTTGGCAAGCTTTATGACACGTTTACATTGTGACGTCACAAGTCAAGGAAGTGAAGGGCTGGACTACAAACGAGTTGTTTTCAAGCGGTTTTGAGCACAACTTTCTGTGGGAGATGGGAACTCCCTTTGGGCTGGACTTTGGGCTTTTTCACTTTGCAAACCTGCACAAAAAAGATATATAACTCAATAAAGGATAACACTAACATTCACACACATTCATACACTGGCGGAACAGCCGCCAGGGGCAATTCGGGGTTCAGTGTCTTGCCCAAGGACACTTTGACACGCAGCCTGGGGGAGCCGGGGATGGAACTGCCGACCTTCTGATTAACGGCCAACCTGCTATATCTCCTGAGCCACAGCCGCCCCTAGGTGGCTTTGAGCCAATAATTTGTTTTACTCTTAAGTCAATTCTTAGTGTTCTTATGAGTAATTCTGACAAGCTTGATGAATACCAGTCCCACACCCATTTGACACATAGGCTACTGTAGACACTATTTTAATTGCTCTGCAAAACTGCACCATTACACTAATGTATTGCTATGGCACATATAAAAATTATTTTTAAAAATGATTTAATGAGTTTTGCAACTTTGCCACAAAAGGCTGTAAGAAAAAGTGCATTCAGTAAATGAGACTGTTGATTGTGTTTCACACATTTTGTGTTGCTAAAAGGTGAACAATTTTGTTGCATTGAACAGCTTTGCTTTTCTATTTCTGGGGGAAGAAGGGGTATTTTCTGTTGGTGTAATATATATTTCTTATTTATTTATGTTAGTAATGTTTCAATTTCATGTTAATGTTTCAATCTCCAGTTTGTTTGATTCATATTTAGCACCTGCATTTGTAAAGAATTTCAGACAACACATCATTCACATGCTTCTGAAATTTATTGAAATTTACAGTTCAAACAAACTAATCAACAGTACTTGAATGAAACAAGGACAAAAGCATAAAGGCAATGAGTTAAGTGCACTGAGCGGTGCAGCGACAGGCCAGGTGGGCCTCTGCTGATTCTGTCACCTCAGCACTCTTCTCATAGATTGTGCTCAGACCCATAGAGCGGTTCAGGTTAGAATCTGCAAATAATTGAAGAGGGTAGAGCAGTCAGGCACTGTACAAGATAACAAGATAGATGTATATTGTCAGTTTTGTGGAC
Source organism: Lepomis gibbosus (assembly GCA_029875015.1). Lineage (NCBI taxonomy): Eukaryota > Metazoa > Chordata > Actinopteri > Centrarchiformes > Centrarchidae > Lepomis > Lepomis gibbosus. The sequence goes on from JAPMOB010230452.1 coordinate 1,223, forward strand.
CAGCTGGGATTCCTTGCAGACTCACCAGTAGGCACGCAGTGGAAGCCAACAGTGACGGAGGTGGTCCTCACTGGCATGCAGCCGGGCAGGCAGCGCAGCACAGGCTCAACAGAGTAGCATTTGGACTCCTGGCCATAGAGGTTCATCTGCTTCTCCAACTTCACAGATTCAAGCTTCATGTAACATTCTGAAAAGGGGGAAAAAGTTAGGGAAGCACTATAAATATACATATGTTTACCTACATTAGTCTTTAGCTTAAACCAATTCTTATAATCTCATATTTATGGATTCTAAACAGATATAATCTACTAAAATACCTGAGTATAAATCATATGCAATAGAGAAAAGTGATGCAAGTACTATGTGTATTACCAGAGGCATCACGGCAGCTCTTTCCAGACAGAACCCAGGAATGGGCGTAACTGACTGAGTTCTTGGCCAGGCGTTTGTTGGGTGTGCGGTACTCCTGTCTGATTTCGCCGTCAGCCATTCCACAGAGCCCACAAGTCTGTCCTTTCATCCAGTCCACAACTTTAACCTGAAAATAAACCCAAACAGTTCCCAGTTTGTGACATTCCCAGTGTGAAGATTAATAAAAGTTTTAATCAAAGTCATATTAAAGATGTAATCAGATTTGTGATATTACCCTCAGTGTATTCATATCAAAGTAGACCTCCTGAAGACCATGGCTGGGAGCATGGAGAGCAATGCCCTCCTCACTCTGTCTGATCTGAATTTTGCCTAGAATGAATGCAGACATGTGTAAATATGTCAGTTTTTAACTTTCAACAAATAATAATAATAATAATAATAATTTTAGCATGGCAGTTCAATTTTAATTAACAAGATAAAACACCTTCGGGATGCTGATATGGCAGGTTGCTGGTGGGGATTTCTACTCCATTAACCTTCACCACAATTGCACTGTCCCTGGGATACAGGTCAACATCGCTGTTGAAAAACAATTGAAAAACATGAATTATAGTTAATTTCTTGATCTCCAGTCTTTTTCTCTGACAATTCTCACAATTATGAGATAAATACTGGTTGTATTTACATGTTTGCGATCTTCACATTGATATGGTCCTGCTCCTGTGTTTGGTCTCTCCCCAGCAAAACTATGAATTTAAGTTCTGGGGTACAATCCTGAACCAAAACCTGGTCACAAGAGTGGGGCAGCTGCATCTTGTATTTCCTGTTGTTGAATGTGGTCAGTGTGTCTTTGACCATGGCACACTCAGCTGGAGTAGGAAAATGTATCAATAAGTTAGCCATTTTCTGATCAGCCTGACTATTTAATAAAACCTGTTCCTTTTAAATGTATTCACCTGCATTAGCCTTGCTGATCATGTAGGTGATCTTGTCAGCCCAGTTGTTCTGGTAGGCTTGCAGCTCAGAAGCAGTGTTTCCCAATGGCAGAGAAACAGGGATACCCACACCAAGTTGGTAAACGGTCATCTGTAGTATGACATCAAAATGGTTATGAAGAGTGCGTATAAATAACTTAAGGGTGGCAAAGTATGGTGAAGATATTGTGTAAACAATGGGAAATAAATCTACACCTTTGGTGTCTTCAGCACAACATTCAGGCTTGTCTCAGAAGCAGCAGCCACAGTCAGTATGACCTGATTACGAACATTCTTGTCCCTTGCCTGGCTTACACCCATCTGCGTAGCCATGCGCAAAATGTACCTAGAAAGCCTGGGCAGACATAAAGTTAAGGTTATTTTTAGGGTTTGGGGTTTTAATAAATGTCAAATTGAGTGTTGTTAAATGCGCACCTGATAGGTATGTGTGTTTGAAAATTAAATCTCATTAAAAGAAAGTAATGAATTCCCACACACGTCTATTACTGAAATTTCATATAAAGCTAGTTGAAGAGAACATTTGTTGGAATTTATTACTTTGTTTTGCAGTTTTTTATAAAACAGTTCGTGACATTACTCCTTTGCGTAGCGCTTCATGCTTTTTGGAAGTTTGTCCCAGGAAATCTTGAAGCGGAATGCCGGCTCTTGACCCACGACACCAGTCTCAGCTGTGATCTCAGTCTCATATTGTTTGCACTCAATGCCCCAGGCAATCTTGGCCTAAGATAAAGTTAAATCATTGAAATCTCAAACATCACACAACTGTTCATCCATCTCAATTCATGTCACTAAATCAAAGTTTTTACCATCAGCTTATGGTTGCTCAGCATCACACCATCGGCACAGAGTCTCCAATTGTCATCCTCGGCCAGGTTGGCATAAATGACCTGCAGTCTTGCAGTAGCTTTGTCTAAATAAGCTGCAATCTGGTATCCCTGCAACTTGTGGTCGGCTCTCACAGCACGGATGAGAATGGTCATGGCAGGAGTGACAGTATTAGCCAGGGACCTGGCCTTAAAGTGCAAACCAGAAAGTGATATTAATGAAAGTTTTTTTTTCACTAAATACAAGAGACTGTAAATGGCTTGGTGTAATGACTGACCTTATTGTAGATGCCTTCAAAGCTGGAGGCACTGCTCTTGCTGTTGGCACGGCCTGTGGAGAGGGAATGCTGCGAACAAGAAACCATACATTTAGCCTGCTCAAGAGTACATGATGTGGATGTTGCTCTTTATGAAACAATCTGATAGTTACCTGGTGGACATGACTCTTGATAAACTTCATCTCATACTGTTTTTTCTGCGACACAAACAAGAGTAGATTAATTCCTACACCAATTTTTTTTTTTTTTTTTTACATGTTTGGAGGAGGAGCTGTCTCACCTTTAACTGTTCCTCGCTGGAGCTGGAGGAGCTGGAGCTGGATGAGGAGGAGCTGCTGGAGTTCCTGTTGTTGTGAGTAATATCTCTGCGGGCAGAAGATGAGGAGGAAGAGGAGCTCCTTCTGATGAGAGTAAAAACTTTGCGGGCGGAGGAGGAGGAGGAGGAGGAAGAGGAAGAGGATGAGGAGGAGGAGGAGGAGGAGCTCCTCTTGATGAAAGTAAAAACTTTGCGGGCGGAAGATGAGGAGGAGGAGGAAGAGGAGGAGGAGGAGGAGCTGCTTGAACTGGACCTGCTGGACCTGCTAGACCTGCTGGAGCTGCTTGAACTGGACCTGCTGGAACTGGAAGAAGATGCTGTGCTGTTCTTCACATGAGGAACCAGGATTTTCTTGAGTTTCATCAGGACGTTCTTGTCCTCGAGATTGTCGTCTTCCCCGCTCATGTTAATCACTCTGATGATTTTTTCAGCTGCTTTATCTCCAACCTGAATCTCAATTTCAATCTTTTCGATGACTGGTCCAGCAGCTGCAACCAAATAAATTAATAGACATGCTATAATTTAGCAGTTTCTTACAAAATGACTTATATCACAGATTTAATGTCATTCATTTCACTTGCCTGGAGCAACCTCAACATTGACAGAATGTTTTCCAACCATGGCGTAGAGTGGAGAGTCATTGATGAAGGCGGCACTGCGAGAATTAATCTCAGTGCATGCCTTGATTCCAAGGGTTTCAATTGCAGCACATATTTTCTTCTTGATGGCAGAGGGGACTTTAAGTTTCCTGGCAATGTTCCTTGGCAGGTCGGCTTGAATTTTTTCAGCTGATTCTGGCTGTAAAACCACAACAACAGAGGTCAGCACATTCATTTGGAACAGGGTAGGTATTCAAAAGGGGGATCAGTGAATCAATCTCACCGAGCCAATGCCCAGAGAGGATGCTACCCTAGAAATCGTTGAAGTGAAGGTCTCGCTTGAAACCCGCGCTGCAACTTCAGCTGGAATAATTGGTGTGGATTTGGAAGCTGCGAGGTCTTCCACGTTCCTTGCAACAGCAACAGTCTCAACACTGTTTGAGAAAGGAAAAATTACTATAAGAAAACAAAATTTCAAAACAGGTTGATAGGTGTCACTTGGTGACAAGGAAAAGTACATACAGTGCAGATCCAATCTTGTCAATGCCCTGAACAGGAAGGAACTGAAGCTTGAAGTTGCCCTTAATGACATCAATTCTTGCTTCCAACTTTGCAGGAACAATTGTGTAAACTTTGGCTTTTGCCAACAGTGCAGCCTGGAGGAAAGCAGTATTCACTCCCATAGCTGCGTAGGTATGCATGGCAACACTGTAAGGGACAGAAATAAATCAACTTTAAGAGGGTTATCTCCACAAATACATTTGTTTTTGAGCTTTCAAGTAAGCTAGAACTGGATTACCTTGGTGAAATAGCAGCCCTAATGTTGACATCAGACTTCAGAAGTTGGGCAACATGGAAATTCTCAGGCAAAGGTGGTGTCACAGTTGCTTGGACTATGAAAAACAACACATTTTCAGTATCACTATAAATAATGTTCTCAAATCAACAATAGTTAAGCTACACCAGTGGAACTTACATTCAATAGCTGCAGCAGCCACTGCAGAAGTATATAAACTGATCTCCATGGGCAGACCAACAGTGGTGGGAAAGATGCGACGAACCTCAGCAACCAGCATTGGTTTAGCATAATTGATTGTGAAACCAGACAGTAGAGCATCCAAAACCTCTTTGCCATAAGTGTGAATTGCAGGTCCGCTGGCAAACTATAAACAAAATTGCTAAGAAATTAGATATTCAGTTTATAATAAAGGTATTTCTTATCAGTCATTTGTACAGTAGAAGATGCTGTACCTCAATAATCTGATCAACAATGGCTTTGTCAACGCTGGCAAATGCAATTTCCTGTCCAAAGAATTTCACATGAACAGAGGCCAGAGGCTGGCTTGAAGGATGAGCCCTCCACTCAGAAACCTGTGCAAGAGAGAAAACAGTAAATTAAACACAGTCCTATAAACAAAATATGCTTTCACTACATCATTCTTAAAAAGTAATTTAAGCATCGGTACGATCTCAAAAACTTACAGCCCTCATAACTTGTCTCATCTTGGTGATTCTGTCAGCATTCTGAGGAGCTTCACGGTTTTTCAAAAGGGCCTCCTGGATTCCCTCACCTCTCACTCCAATCTGAAAAAAAAGAAAAAACCATTGGATGGGTAAGTGTTTTCAAAATTAATACTAAAAATATAATATATATAATGTAAAACATAATAAGTCTGTAAAGCCATACAACAAGTGTGTTTATAGCAGAGTGAACATTTTGAAAAACTATGTCTAATGTTTATGTAACCTTCTCTTGGCATTGGTAAACTGTCTGAGATGTGGATAGTAATTCCAAAGGCTGGCTGCATTTCCTTCATTTTATCGATATAACACTGTCTATTGTGCAAAGGATGCACAAATGTATAAGACATGACTGTCATACCTCCAATACATCTGCATAAGCTCCTGCCATGTAGGTGCGAGCTTTGGCCACGACGGCTCTTGGCAAAACAGTTGCAGCATCATTAACATAGAAGGCGCTGGCAGCTGCACCTATCATCCAGGGGTCTGCAGGGGAAAATACTAGAATCATCAAACCACATGTTTTAATTTAAAATACTTGATGCCACATTATTATTCCGTTATGCTCTTACTGTGGTAGGCATCGAAATAGAAAGCTCTGCTGAAGCGGTTGCTCAGTCTGTCGAATTTGGGGCTGAGGATCTTGACAGCAACATTACAGGCAGCAGCACTGAACGTAGAGCATTATATTATGATATATTACAATATTGTATATTATAAAATGGTATGAGAATCAAGAGCTGACATGTTAACAAAAGAATGTGAAAAGGAAATGTTAAGTTCTTACACAGAGGCAAAGTCGGGAGTGGTGTTCCTGGTCATGGCCTTCATGTAAGAGTAGACAAAGCTAGCAATCTGCAAGTTTGTTTCTCTCAAGAGGACATCGGCAACAGTAGTCACCAAACCCATGGGCAGCCTGGTCTCAAACAGCACCATAGCAGCAACCGTACGGAGCTCTGGATGGAGAGCCTTGTCCATGAACAGCTGAACAGCCACTTCCTGGACCTAATTTACAAATATGAATGTTATAAATAAATCTGCTCATAATAAAATACGTCTTATAGTTTATTCACTCTCAGTAATTGAAGGAATTAGAAAATCAAGGCTTACAGTCTTGGGCTCCTTCCTAGCAATATTCCTCAGAGCCAGAACAGCATCAATGTGCACTCTGAGTGGCAAATCAGCAGCAGCACTACCGAAGCTGGGCAGGAGCTTCATAATTGGCTTAAGGCTGGCCGGATGTCCAGCATTACCCAGAACTTTGAGATTGACAATGAGCTCCTCAATGTTACCGCTGGAGGCAGCCTGGACAGCACGTTCATGGATGGGCTTTGGGGGGAATACAAGAACATTTATGTCACCGATGTCATATAACTGAATTTTAGTTAAATAATACACATGTACAAACTATACATACCCTCACAAGCTCAGCTGGGCAAGCTGGGTTCTCTGCACAGTGTTTAGCAACGAGAGTGCCATAGCCCAGCATGACAATCTCACGCAGCACTGGGTTTTCTTGGATCTTGTTGTGCACAGCCAGAGCCTGAGGAGCAGTGAAAATAAAGAACTAATTATGTGTCCCAGTTGACACGTTATTACAAATTGCTCAAGAAATCTTTTAGCGTTGACTTGCCTCAGCGTGCTTAATGGCCTCCAAGTCGGCTGTTACCATGTGAACAGATGCCAACAGGGCTTGAGCAGTTTCAGCAAAAGATAGCTCACCAGCGAGGAAGTGCTCCTTGATGAACCTCAGAGCAACATGATTACCAATGGCAGGGACAGCATTTAGGATCCAGTGCCTGGGAAAGAGAAATGTTATATTAGTATACTTATACATGGCATGTCTTTTCAGGGCTGTTTTCTGAATGAAAGTTGCACTTACCTATGATCGGGTCTGACTTTGAACTGACCCCACAGGGCCTCGATACTCTCATATCTCGCCACACGCAGCAGCTGGATGAGCTCAATAAACTTCAGAGGAGCGTCTTCGTGGACCTTGGCCACATTGAAGGTCACCAGGTGGTTCAGGACCTCAACAATCTGTCAGGAAACAAAAATATTTCCCATGTTAAAGTGTGTTGCTGCTACAGGATCAATTCAACAAAAATCTGATTTAAGATGGTATTTTCCCTGAAGTACCTGAGCCTCGGCATTGCTGATCCTCAAAAGCTGGACGGGTGTCTGGAAAATCTCGCTGCCAAACTCATACTGAATCGATCCGCGGTGAACATATTCTGCTCTGATGGGCTCAATTGGGGTCTTCTCGATGTCCACGAAGGTCAGGATTTGCCTGTGAATTTACATAAGCACTACATCAATCTGCATTGTGACACTTTGTGCTGAGAGTAATGCTTACGCCAGTATTAATGCTCTCTTCTTTTTACTTGAATCCACATACTTAGACTCCATCTGGGCAGCGCCGTTCATGATGTTTAAAGGTGAGAACTGGATGAGCTCTGTAGAAGTTGCCTCCAAAATCAGAGCACCTGAAGCTGCTGGCTTCATGACGTAGTCAAAAGCAGCTGCTCCCTTCATGATCTTTCCTCTCTGCATAGACAAGACCCACAATATATCATCACACCAGCAGCCTCCAGGACTGTACTGTATTAGAGAATGTGAGAAAGAATTTGCACTTACAGCGTCACACTCTGCACATCTTTCTGTGTAAGCCAAGCCAATGTCCTTGACAATTCTCTCCTGGCAATGGTTCAGGTCTTTGGTTTTAGTCAGCATTATGCGGTCAGCCTTTGCATCCTCACTGATGACGTAGTGGGTCTTGCACACACCCTGAGCTCCAGGCTAGTTCACAAAAAAATACAAAAATACAGTTTTCTGCTTTAAGTATTGTGGCATTTTGTGGATCGGACTAAATAAAAATGAGTTATTTTTACCTCTTGTAGCTCATAGACATTCTGAGTCTTCTTGATGTTCAATTGGAAGATGTTGATGATTCCCCTGTGGATATTCAGCACAGTTGCAGAGATGCCATCCGGTGCAAACACTTTGCCAACCACACCGCTGGCATACTCAAACTTCACGGGTGTCGAGAGCTGAGCAGCCAGGGCCTCGGAGAGCTTGGTGGCCGGAACAAAAGCATCTTTGGGCCAGATGCCACTGTACTCAAAGATTTCAGGGTCTACAAGCTGTAAGGAAGAGTGACAGTTTGAATTAATTGTGAAAACCTGATTGTTTGTAAGCCACAGTGAAAAATCGTTGTTCTAGTTCATTTGTTATTAATTATAAATAAATTGTATTCTTTACCTTTAGCATGAAGGTGTTGGCAGTCGCAGCACTGATCCAGACTTTGCTACGGATTTTCACTCCGGCCCGTGCCAGATTATTCTCAGGTAGTCCACCCAAAAGCACTGCTTCATATTTGTAGATGTAGGTCTTTCCGTTCTCAAATTCAGGGGCTGCAAAAATAGACAAGAAACAAACTAGTGAATGCATTTACATTTCAATACAAATTAGAGACTGAAAAACAGAAACTTCCCATATTTATACTTTCTATAGTTTTTAAACTGTAAAATTCCATTTTTAATGTAATTGAATGACAACTTACCTAAATTGACTTGGCTTCCCGCTACAAAATAGGAATAAATATTATTTTGGGGATTATATGGGAAAAACAAGATATGTGAAAAAACTTATAAAGAAATGAGAAAATTGTAGTAGTAGTTCTTTTGAATCCCAATTCTTTTGAGTCATCATTTGATTTGTTTTGTTAATTTTTCTCCTGTTAAAACACATAGTCATTGTCAAATTGCAACCCAGTACTCGTCTACATGACAGTGCTATTATCTCATTTTACAACAAGCAACACTTTCAGAAAATTAATGAAGTTAAATGTAAGTTGGTTTAGTTCAAAATGCATAAAGTCATACTCACCCGCAAGGGCCACCGTGAGAACTAGCACAAGCACCTTCATGGCTGGTGAATGTGAACAACTGCATCCAGGGGCTTCCTTATAAAGCCACTTTTTGCTGATGGTGTGCCCATCAAAATGAATCATTAACTAAATATCAGCTTTCATTATCATTGATGTTACCCTGCCCTGGCCATGCAGATTAGACAAACAGAGTAAAACACAAATGAAAAATGTCACAGATGCAACAAGTTGTCTCAACCTGACTTTTTCCTGGCACAAACATCCTGATGTCCCAAATTCACAGATGTTTTCTCTCGTAAACAGATGAAACACAATGCTCGATCAGACAATATTACAATATTACACATTTATAATGTATCTATAAATATTTAACCTATATACATTTTACTACACAACAGTATCAAAAATGTTTATTTACATGTCTTAAAATGAGTGGCCGAAAATAAACTGTTATAGTTTTAAATCATCCAGTGACTTATTATTGATGAATTATTAACAGAATAAAGCATTGTAGTTCAATAAAATTATTACAAAAATGATAGTATAGAATGACTTCAATTGCATAAACATCTGAATGTTCCAGTCTTTCAATAAAATGTCATTGTGTCCTGACCTGTCATTTTGTCAACTTGAACTGTTGATTCCAAAGGCAACAATCCAACATATGTTTACTTAACTTTCTTTGTGACAATGTTTCCAAATCATCTTATAGAAAATGAACTTGTATTAAAATCAAGTCAATCAAATCAAAATTCATCACACATTTACATAAACACACATTTTCAAATGATCCTACCAAATGTCCGGCAAAATAACTAAAACGTGGATGAGAAATTAAAATATAGAATTGTTAAATGCAATTGCTGACACTGTGCAATGATTAGATGGTTAAACTGTTGCTGTGGCTGCTTTTGTCTCTACAATAAGACCTTAAAATTTTCCTTTTATACAGCATTTACTCTGTAATCTAAATACTAATTTTCTGGCATGATTTTATAGAAAGCGAGGTGCCATCTATGTGTAATCAGAGATTTTAAAAACTCTGTGAAGAATGACCAAATAACAGTCAGTAGCTATTCAGATTATTTACTGAAGTAAAAGTAGCCTACCAATAACACAATGTGAAAACACCCCATTACCAGTTAAAGCCCTGTATTGAAATGTTACCTAAGTAAAATTATGCAAGTATTATCAGGCAAATGTATCAACACTTAAAGTAGTAAATGAGGAAAAAATGTCCCTTTGAGTGTATAAAGTATACCTAAATTATATACTACATATACACTAATATATCATTATTGATGCTTTCATGTTGAAATAGTATTTTACTCTTGGAGTTGGTTGAGGTGGATCTCATTTTTAACTGTTTTATATAGGGCTGCACATAATAATTAGGCTATTAAATCAATCTGATATATTGCTGGGTAGTTCAGTTTTAGTTATGTAGATAGTGGTTCTCAAACTTCTTCTGTCATGCCCCCCTTCAGAAGCCAGAAATGTTCATGCCCATCCCACCTCAGCAAAAGAGGATTTTTTTTATTTTAATATCACTAATACAGATGAGTGAAATTAACATTATTAAGGTTAGCAAACTAGTCTTGTTGGCATCAGATCACTTTTTTTTGTTTATGTCACCACATCATCATATCCACGAAACTTTAGGTCCGCTTAACACCCAGGACCGCTGTGACACCAAAATGTGTAACCTATCAGATTATGTGACCCAAATGGGAAGTTAAGCGCCAGAGGCTTTGTTGGCGATGTGAAGCGGTTGTAGCTTGGTTGGGTTTAGGCACCAAAAGTACTTGGTTGGGTTTAGGCACTAAATGTACTTGGTTATGGTTATGAAAACGTCATCGTTTGGGTGTAGTCACAGAATCTGATAGGTCACAGATTTTGGTGTTACACCGCCCTGAAATGGCTCTATGCCACCAGTATGCCACCAACTGGATGAAGTTTGTACCACGTCAGCCTCCGTACACAAGTGACGTGAGAACCTTGATTTGCTGACAGCTCAGAGTCCGACTGGACAGAATTTCAGTTCACTTTAAACTTCCTCCTTTTCCAAAAAAATGTCGTTTTTCTCCCTGTTGTTCTTGTCGTCGATAACCCTGGTCTGCAGTGCTACAGTCTGTCCGTGCGAGAGACCGGAGCTCTGTCAACAGATCCGTGAGGAAAGAGACTTTGAGGTAGTAAACATCAAATACGTTAACGTTACTGTTGTTGAAAACACGATTTAACGACACGGTGTCGCTGAACCTCCACCTGCAGCACATGACATATCCAGCACCTTACTGATCGTTTAGTGGTTAAACTGCTCATCATTTTAGAACTCCTGAAAATTAATAAATACCGGTAATTATTTTATACAGGCTAATTCACCTTGGAAACAGCCACAAAAACCTTTATGAAATATGTCCTCCTTACAGTTTACAGTTTGTTGTAACGTTAAACTAAAGGACGCGGAGGGGAAAATAAGTTTCTGCTGGGTGCTGACGTTTATTTTACAAACATATCACAAACGTCTTACATAATAGCCATGGCTGTAATAAAATACGATTGAAGTCTTTAAAATGTAACTTAATGTTTTAAATTGGCATCTTAACCTATGAACTGATTGTAGCCTGAGATACATAAAGTTATGGATAAATCAAAAAATTGTACTTAAATTTTTACTGCAGACAAATGAAACATCTACAGTACACCCATTTCATTACACTTTACAAGTTACAGGATAATATAATCTTACTGCAAGGCAGTAAGCAATATTTGCTGAACTTCTACATCTACTGTAGTTTCTATAGTAAGTTTCAAATTGGGACTGTTTCTGTTTGGTTTTATGGTGGTGTGATATTTGAGAATGTTCTTGCTTTCTGGGCACAAGTGGCCTTTTGACTTCTGTTAGGTGAGTCACGTTTCTTCAAAGTGCTAATTGAAAGATCCCCTTTTGTAGGTGCAATCAACAATGTTAATTCAATTAAATTGAATTATAGTTGACTTATACTACTAATAGACCTGTCTCACAGGAGATAATTTGACAAGACAAACACGTGTGTATATAATAACTGCACTTCAGTTAAATGTGATAGAGCCATGATATTGTCCACTGTTATAATACGCACATGTACAACAAACAAAGCAAAACATAAATCTTTATTTACTTCACATAGCAACTCTAATAGTGAACAATGTGCTTTTATACTTAATAGATCTCAACCGTATTTTTGAGATATGATGAGGTGAGGAAAATGCTGTCTTCTTTGCCAATGTGCAGCTACCAGATTTTATTGACTAAATTTCTTCAGTAAAAATGCCTATCAATTTAGATACTTTTTAATCAATAATTGACTGGTCAGTCCTTGCCACTTTTAATTTAGTCATTAATTGTTTTAATATAAGCTTCTTGAGATGAACATTTGACAGCTGACTTATTAGAAAAATAATCAATACAGGAGTTTATGATAATAGGAATGTTTAGTTGCAGCCCCATTGTAAGCAGAGCTCCCTGTGGGAAAAATATTGCAGTCACACAAGTCTAACCCCAGCCCTGCTTTGTTCCAAATCATCTGGAGTTCAGAATACAATTGTCGGGGCAGGATTAAGAGAGGTGCTCAAAGCAAAATGAGTGGGACATTAAAGAGTATTAATAGGAGCAGTTCATCTTAGAGTCATGTGTTTGTGCGGTCTCTGTGTTTCTTTCAGGTGTTTGTGTTTGACGTGGGTGGAAAGACATGGAAGTCCTACAACTGGAGCATGGTGACCACTGTGGCAACGTTTGGGAAATATGATGCTGAACTCATGTGTTACGCTCACTCCAAAGGAGCGCGGGTTGTACTCAAAGGTAGAGTAAATGTGTCTCCCCACTGCTGCATGAATTGATGTGGTTGAGTTAGTCCGTTTGTCCTGTCTTTTACAATTGTCCTCGCAATTATGTCCATCTCTAACTTTCCTTGTTGGTGGGGAAAGGTGACGTTTCCCTCTCCCACATTGTGGACCAAGAAAACAGGACGGCGTGGATAACAGAGAAGGTCAACTTGGCCAAGAGTCAATTTATGGATGGGATCAACATCGACATTGAACAAGCAGTGGAGGAGGGCTCGCCAGAATACCATGCTTTGACAGACCTGGTCACAGAGACCACTGAGGCCTTCCACAGGGAGATCCCAGGTTCCCAGGTGAAGACAATGTTTTGATAATGTTCTCCAATAAAAAAATTCCATTGTAATTAAAAATGCTTGCTCTAGCCCTTTTCTTTTTCCTGATGAATTCAGGGAAAGCTTCGAACCCCTCCATCACCCTCAATAGGAATTAACTAGGCAAGAAAATGAATCAATGAAGTGCTTCAAGCCTTCCCTAAACCTGCATGCTCTCAAATTCAACCCACTCCTATGCTCCTTTTCCTGATCTCTAGGTCTCGTTTGACGTTGCCTGGTCACCAAAATGTATCGACAAGCGCTGCTATGATTACGTCACCATCGCTGAATCCTGTGACCTGCTGTTTGTGATGTCATATGATGAACAGAGCCAAATCGTGGGGGACTGTATTGCAATGGCAAATGCCCCACTCTCTCAAACACTGAATGGTTTGTTGTCCCGTTGTTTAGTAATAAATGCAAAACTTCTCATCATCACCATATGAAATTCCTGTTGTCTTTCTTTTCAAGCGTACGACCAGTATTTGAATCTGAAGATTGATCCAAAGAAGCTAGTGATGGGGGTGCCATGGTACGGGTATGACTACCCATGTCTCAACCTGTCCCAGGTAAAATATTGTTCATTTAAAAACTGCACACTTAAAATAGTGGTTGTTGAATGTTTTGAACAAATATGTCTGGTAATATTTTACATTTTTAGCCACGCTAGCGGCATGTTTCTAGGAATGGTCCTTAAGAAATCGTACCGATTTTCGTGATCCCCTGACTTTTCCTCTAGCGCCACCATGTGCTTGACTTTTGTGGTTTTAACTGAAATGCTTACTATTGGATGGATTGCTGTGAAATTTGGTGCAGATATTCATGTCCATCTCAGGATGGGTTACGGTGACCATGAATGAGTACCCTGTTAATTCCTTCGGTAGCTTACAGCTACAGTGCATAGATGTCAGAAAGTACACACTAAACATTGTGTTGGTACTTTTATGGGTTTTGTTGACAATAAGAAACAAAATAACACCAGCCTTCAATGCATTGTGTAAATCACTTTCAATTGTCTTACCTTACGTATCAGATGATACAAATAAAATATTGACAGTGAAATTATAAAGCTCTGTCAAGTTTAAGTATTGAACTCTTTTATCCTTTTCCTTGTGGTTCATGGTCTTTCTTAAGTATATTTTTTCCATCCAGGAAAATGCAAAGAATGCAACTGCTATTATTTGTTTATACTATTGTTGCAGTTTTTACATATTGTTTGGTCTGCAAACACAGATACTCCTTAAAAATGTCTTATCCCATACCAGGAGGGAATATGTTCTATAGCCAAAGTTCCTTTCCGCGGAGCCCCGTGCAGCGATGCAGCTGGAAAACAGAAAACATACAAGTGGATCATGAAGCAGGTCAACATCTCAATATCCGGCCGGCTCTGGGACAACGAGCAGCAGGCTCCTTACTTCAATTACAAGGTACATTGTCTTTATTTTCAAGTTTAAATCATAGTTCTGCTTTAATATGCCTAACAATAAGTGGATGCCTAGTATTTTAAGATTATTTGAGTTTGAGCTTGACTGGCTTCACCTCTTCCAGTCATAATAAATACGACTCAACAGGTGGGCATTTAAGGAAAGGGCTGTTTATCTAGAGTGCCGGCGCCCACCCGAGCTACCATAGTGTCACTTCCCAAACAAAACAGAATTGCAATTCTTGTTGGTTCTAAAAAGTCTTCTCACACCACAAGATGGTGCCATCGTCACTTCTCACATTATTGTCTTCTCTGCATTTCCCCCCTCAGGACCAGGGAGGACAGATTCATCAGGTTTGGTATGATGACCCACAGAGTATTTGTCCCAAGGCGGACTTTGTGAAAGCTAGAAGCTTGAGGGGCATTGGCATGTGGAATGGCAACATCTTGGACTACAGCGATGAACTGGTTGCCAGGCAGCAGACCGCAATGATGTGGAATGCACTCTCAGGATGCTAGCTGGGACACACTTAACACTGCTGCAGAAATCCAGTCACCCCTGAGCCCACTGTTTGTTGCTAAGTCAATATAGCCCTTTGTAACAGTAATGGGGTGTGAACACTCTGAGTTCAGGGATGCATGCTTGCACTTCAGAGTTTATTGTGGCCTTTATTGCTGTTGTCTTTGAATGTAGTTACATCTCAGACATTCCTCTGTGCTAACTGACATAACTGTAATTCTCTGTAAAAGAACCAATCTGAGCTTACTGAGATCTATGCACTTTATATTTTTCATAAATAAAACATTTTCAGATCTGTCAATCATTGAAGTATAAACGTTTTAGTATTAGCTTTCTTCCTTTAGCAACCAGCTTACAGCACCTGAGAAAAGTACGCTTGAGAAGAGAAGTCAACAGAATTAACATTGTGAAAACAAACAGCACATGGAGAAATAATAAAATTCGGTAAAGCAAAGACACAAAACTCAGGTAAAAAATAGTGAGACATGTAGAAAAGCCAACTGCATAAAATTAAAACATAAAAAAATCAACATTTTAAGAAGTTTCCAGTTACTCATACATGTAACACAATCCATCTGTCCCAGCACAGTTAAGGCCAGACAACAGTCTTGTTCACAGTTCTGTGTATGCTAAATTAGATCGAGGTGCTTTGAACGTGTGGTCTGTCCCTTGTGGTGTTTCCAAAGCCTAGAGAGGCTGTGAGACCAGGATGAGAGGACTGGCTCTTCTTTTGTGCCAGCTCAGCCTTTAGGGCCCTCAGTTCTGTGGCTGCCTGTTTCCTCAACTACGCCATCATTCATGAAAAAATAAATAACATAGGTTGTTTTTTCAATACAAGGCCTTCAAGCTTGAACAAAGGAACTCATTTAATTTTCAAAGTGAAGATAAACATTTGAGCATTATCACAGTGGTACAGGGTTTCTTGAAATAAATTGTGCGTTTGTGTAGACAGTGTTGAGATCTGCTTATTAGATGAGATTGTGCAGGGTAATTTTGGGCTATATAAAAAATTACTATTTTGACCTGTAGGTAGCAAAGTGGATATAATAATCAAATAAGTATTTATTTACTGTTCAAATGTGTGGATTGCTCTTTAGTCCTCATTAGTGATGCTCAGGGCTGGGCAGTTAAGAAACATTACTAACATGCGATATAATTTTCCTCACTAACAATTTGTAAATGTTCAATAAATGTTCAATTCAATTCATTTAAGTCAGGAACAAATGACAAATTAAGTTTTCCATGAAGATAGTTATTTTGTTGAGGAAAAGGGACAAAATATTTTTTTATATTTAATTTTACTCATGCATATTTGTTAATAAAAGATTTTCATCATAATTGTTTTGAATGTCCTACCTCAGATTTGTGAAGTGATCCACTGTTTGGCTTCAAGTGTTTGTCACTTTCCAACCACAAAGAAAAGTTTAAAACCAAAACCAACCAAGAAACCATCTGGTTTCTTCAACTTTCACTCAGGAGCAAAAATCAGCTTTTAAACTTTAAAGAAATAATGATTGGACATTTATAGTGATAGTTATCGATATTGAATGATATGACATTGTTTATCGTGATAACACTTTTAGCCATGTTGCCCAGCCCTAGTGATGATGTAAAATGTTGTTCTTAAAATATATTTTTTAATAAAATAGCACTTTCCAATGTGTGTAAGCACAAATACTAATATTTGTAGGATGTTGAAAAGGGACACAAATGTGTGCAGATATCTCTTGACCAACTAGTTATCAACCTCCTTTGTTGTACAACAGCTACTTTTGTTCATATGTTCTAGAAACAGTTGGGAGAGATTCATATAAGATCAGTTACCTTTATCTCTGTCACCAGCTTCATCTTGGCATCCTCTACCTTCCTCTTCAGGTTATCAATTTCATGGCTCTCTGTCATGATCTGAATGATGAGCTCATTCTGAAATTTCATTAAGTCACTTGTCACATGATTTTTATAGTTTGGAAAAAAGAAGGGCACAAGGGAAAGCTCAGATGTTCCAATTCCAGGGCTTTGTTATTGTGCTTCAAGGTAATTAAATAAAATAAAAAACAATATGCTGCGGAAGTCTTATATTGGCAATTCAAAATATCACCTGGTGTGTGCAGTTTGTTTTGTTACTAAAGACTACAGTCAATAAATCTTTAGAAAAGATTGACCAAAATGCCTAACTTGCCTACATTTTAATATTAGACAAAATGGACAACACAGCCCATAAAATCAAGATACATTTGCTTTTACCTTTATGGACGATCTGCCCGGTCGTCTTGGCTTCCCTCTGTTGTCTCTGGCCTGGAGCTGGTGCAAGAGTTTGTTGTAAAATGTCTCCAACTCTTGTCTTAAGTTTTTCAGGTTTTCCTCCAACGGCGCTGTGACCTTCTTGGTTTCAAAATATTTCTTCTTCCAGCTATCCCGCGCTTTACGTTGAAGAGGAAGAAAAGCAGCAGCAGAATTTAGTTTCAACAAATTTGACTTTCATTCAAAAATATAGGAATTAACAACTTTTTCTCTGTTGACAACTGCAAATAAAAAACAAGGGATTAGGTCTTCTAAAACCTGGTATTAGCTAAAACAAAGCTTTTGTATTAACAAATTATCTCTAAATTTGAGTTAATATTTAGATTACAATACCAAAGTTGCAGGTTTGTCAAAGCACATAAGGAACAATTATGAGGATGGTTCTTGAGTTTGGACTGCTGGCAAACTTAAGAACTTGTAATGATTCGTCATAAAATCTTAAACAATATTTTGTGCTCACCTTGGTTCCTGCGATGTCTGTTTTGAGCCAACAAATCTTTCCCCTTTCTTAGCAACTCTTGCCTCGTCCACTCCAGCTGCTTCCTCTCTTCCCGGACCAGGTTGATTTGCTCGATCAGTTCCTCTCCTAACACAGACGAACCATGTCATTGTGTTAAAAAAAAGAAAAGAAAATGATAATTAATTCTTGGTATATGAGCAAAGTGGATGGCTTACTGTTTGTATGAAAGACGAGCGAGGCAGCTGTTTTTTGAGGGACCGTGGCCAAGTCTAGGCCTGGAGGTGGAGATGTACACCGAACAGGCCGAGACAACACCGCTGGATTTTCTGTCACCTTAAAACAAGCAATTAATACGACAACATGAGTCTTCATCTGAATGGATTTTCATGGACTTTCTTTGTTCCAGTTCTTGGTTCACTTCCTCACACACACACCACTAGACCCACCTGCTGGCAGTGGAATTTCAACTAATCACTACGCCTAATAAACATGACACCTGCTGGTTTTAAAAGCCCTGTAAAATCTTTCTCAGGTTTACACTCAAGAGCAAAGAGTGATGAAGACAGGTTAAGGTTTTGTCAAAAAAATGCAGGCAAATTATGTAATACTATACATTACTCCATTTGTTGGTTTAATCCTGATGAGCTTCAGTGCATGTGCATCTTTTGATTTCTCGAGCCTGCAAACAGACACGCTGTTAGAACAACCAGCAGTAGTAGCATTCAGCGCAGAGTGCAAATGTGGCACTCAGTAATGCTTCAGCTTGGTGTGCTAGCTGCACAGTACCAAAGTCCTTATAGGCTCTATAAAACGTCTCTGAGAGTACCCATCTGTGACGGAAAAGCCTGAATCTCTGTCCTCCGGCGATGGGGCCACTGAATCTCTGGCCGCTCTGCTCTGTCTGTGCATCTGTTTCTTCTTTCTGCAGGTTTCCTCTTTCTCTGGCGACTCCTTCGCCTGAGCTGAATCGGCCTCACTCCGTTGTAAAACTGTAGATATATAGCAAATGAAGAGCTTAGTACAGTGTTGTGAGATCCACAAGATTAGTTTCAAAAAGGACTAAAAATGTCATTGCTGAGACATGGCCAATGGACAAACCTTGTGCCTAGTTAAAAAAATGTATCATTTTCAAAGCTACAATATACTTCTAGCTGGGATAGGCTCCAGTCCCCCCGCGACCCTGTACGCAGGATAAGCGGTTGACGATGGATGGACGGATGGACAATGTACTGTACTTCTTTTTTCACATTAGCAAATAAATACTTTGTTACAGATCATGTTTTTTCTCTGTCTTTCTTATTTGTCTGTTTGCCTGAAATGGGCTTTTCAGTGAAGATGAGAATATTATGTAGCATGAGACATGGCTGATTTTCCATTTCCATTTTTACATTTGCCACAAGGATATTTAAGCAGCAAACATGGGAAAGATGAGTGACAAGATCCGTCAACAGCACTTTGTTACAGAAAGCTGCACTTTCACTTGGGATAACTGTGCAAGAACAGATTTTGGGCAAGATGCCATTAAGATGACGGTGTCTGGCTGCCCATTTGTACAGCTAGAGCGGATAATGCAGTCTTTGTTGCAGAGCAAATTGTTATATATTGTACCTTTATTCTGTGAAACTGGCTGTGGTGCCCTCGGATCCTGAGGCTGCCGTCGACAACATTCCTGCTCTGCCCACTCTAACCTGTTGGAAGAGAGACCCTCCTCTTCATTTTCTTCTTCTGCCTCTGAGGAACTATAGCTCTCCTCCTCCTCCTCCTCTTCTTCCAGGCTGGGTGTGGGAGGTGACTGATGGGAACACTGGGTGATGAGGGGGAATTTAACAGGCTCTTTTGTTCCTGCTGGCAGGCTGCACGTCTTGGGAAGGTGGTAATAGGTCTGTAGGTCTGGGGAGCTGATGCTGGTGTCTGGGTTGAGAGACTGGGAGCAAACACTGCTGTCTGTCTCCACAGCGGGGAGCAAGTAAAGCTCCGGCTGTGGGGCCTGCCGACAGTCGATGACAAGACATTAGTGGAGCGTAACTGGTACATAATGAAGCAGATTACATTATGAAGTATTATTGACATCCGAAGAACACCAGATAATGCAGAGCCTCATGACTGAGAAACTAATTACACCAGATCAAACAGTTTATATTCAGGGAAATCAATGAAAGTCATAACAAGTTAAAGGATAAACATAGCATGTCCGTGACTGACAGTATAAGAGCATGTCAGGATATTTTGAAAACATAAGGAGGCAAAATCTCACTAAAAATGTAAGAAAATCTTATGTCTTGGACTTAAGTGAAAGTACAGTATGTGAAAGAAAAAAGTCACCAACTTTAAGGGGGAAGAAAACTTAAACACCAATATGGAACATAGATTCTACATACATATGGTGGAGCGAACATTTTCACTTTCAGATCCCTCTCCTGTTTGCTCCTGACCTGAAATAGGAATAGGAAGAATTTGGTTGTTGTAAGAGGTATGGCAGTAAAAAACAGTGTGCTCACACAGACACACACGCTTTACACCCTTTAGTGCAGCAGCTTGAATAGTGAACTTGTTAATCAAACTGTCAGCATTGTTGCTCTCTACTGTCTGTCCGGTGAAACACAGCCAGCTATAGAAAACCACAGTTAACAGCCAGCTGCACTCACCAGCGCCAGACTGCGGCCCACACATTTCAGGAAGGAGAATTTGTCAATGCGCCTGTCTGTGCCAAGAAGAGCTCCCAACTCGCTCCTCAGAGTTTTCAGGGTGATATCAGGATAAACCCTGGCATCACAATGATGAAAAAGTAGATTTTCAGAGAACTGAACAACATACGTATGAGGTTGTAACGGATATTTATCACATTACTTTTGGAATTTGACAACACACGGGGAACCCAGATAAAAATAGTTTCTAGTCAGGGTTTCAGTGGATTTTAGTTACCAGTCACACTGTGAGTGAGAAAATCAAGGGAAATTTAGTATTTGCAGGAATAAAATTTTTTTTTTAATTTTTAAATAGTTATCATATCAAGCTTTAAAGCAAGTATGACACAGGTGGAAAGCAACAAAAAACAAAAGTACATTTACTCATGTGCTGTACTATCACTTTAAAATACTTATACCTGTTGTGAGAAGAGTTTCATTTTATTACTGCATTATCTCAATGAATTTATGTTAAATCATAGGAAATCATATTTTAATTTGGTATACCATTTTTTTCATTGGAATACTTCACACCACTGGATTATCTGATAACAAATATTTCTAATCAATGCAACAATGCTGAGATCTGTAGTTTTTTATATATATCTCTTTAAAGCATATATAGAGCCTTTGCATGTGTGAAACTACACTGCAATGTAAGTAGTAAAAGTCTTATCCTCTTCTGGGTTTGATGTCTTGAATCCAATTAAACATTTCCAGCAGTTTCACCTGATGAAGCCTGCAGATACAAAGCTCTCTATAGCTTCAGCAGGGACTTTATTCAGCTTCACATTCCACTGGTCTTCTGGCACATACAGTACATGGAGCTCCACAAACTAAACACACAAAAACATCACAAATGTGCATATTGGCATTTTAATTGGGTGAGAGCAAATTGTCTATGTTTGCTTTATAAGTAACTCAATTTTAGTTCACTCTAAAATGTTAACATTTTTGTGCACAAAGACTTTTTTCAATGTTGCATTCATTCCCTCAACATACCTTGCAACTGGCCGGTCTTCTGTCCTCAAGATATTTCACTGACTCACAAGACAGCTCCATTATCAGTCCAGCTCAGCATAAGGAGCAGCAGCAGAAAAGGAGATGTCCGTTAGGTTTATTCGCAGGAAGCCTTGTTGTGTTATGAAGGCGTGGACTGCCAAGTAACACCCAGTCGTCCAGTGGAGTTTCTTTTATGAGAGTGCCAGCAGTGGTTGCTCTGGTGCTGATGATGACAACTGCTGCAGAAAGAAGCAGCTTATATGATCTGTAATTTCATAAAAGGTACACATTATACTGATAACGATGTTGAGATAAGATTTTCTTGAATGGCTGGTTATAATGTCACATTAGTGTCATGATTCATTTTCACCACTAGATTTCGCAATTTACTGTGATTTGATGCTGCTCTAGAGTGCACTGGACATTATCGTAATTGTTAAAATATTAAGTTAAGCAATAATGTTTCCTTCTACCTCCTCAAGAAAGCCCAGCTGTCTTTTTTGGTGCGAGATTAAGAGCGACCAAACACGCTGAAGTATACGACTAATTTCAGAAAATAAAGGAACCAAAGCGCAAATTACAGGAAAACTAAACATTTCGCTTGCATTGCTCTGAATTGAGGAAATAATAAAGTCAATTTCCTAATTTGAAAAGGGGCTACTTCTAGTTCTAGTAACATGTAGGCTACGTGTTGTCATTTGATGTAATTTCCATCTAAAATAACCCGAGTGGGAAACAATCGAAAATATAATGCTGAGTTTAAGAACATCCCTTGAAAGCAGCATTGGCGGCCCGTCCTTAAAAGAAAACCGGAAACTCGGTGATGAGGAAGAATTAAGTTAGCAAGCTAGCATCCAACAACTATTTCTTTATAGAAACAGTTTTATTCGTGCTACAGACTACAGACCCCCAAAATTGTAACAATGTCGGGATCAAGCAACATCGTAGTGATGAAGAAAATCGTCCAACAGTTGCGTCTTGAAGCTGGCATTAACAGAGTTAAGGTAATAGTTGATTTATCGCTACGTTAGTATTTAGGGCGTGTGTTGATTCACTTGTTAGTTTCAGTAGTTGTAAGCCTATGGTGTCGCCCGCTAAGGATCCGTTTTTTGTTAACGTTAACTTCGAATACAGTTAGCAACATTGCATCAGCTAACTTTCCAGGACTCTTTTGTTTTCCACAGGTGTCCCAGGCCGCAGCGGACCTGCAGCAGTTCTGCCTCCAGAACGCCCAGCAGGACCCTCTGCTCACCGGCATGTCGTCCAGCAACAACCCGTTTAGACCGCAGAAAGTCTGCTCCTTCCTATAGCACCGACCCCTCTGCCTCTGTGAGTACCGCAGCAGCTATTCTTCTCGTTAAGGTCCATTAATTTCATTCACGGTGAACAACACATTTTTTAACTCTGACACTCGGTTTTCAATCACATCGATCGATTGCGACACAATCTAATTAAGCGTAGAGACACAGTACAATATGAAACTGTAAAGAATCCCAAGTAGAGATGCACCGGTATATGCATCTATTATCAGTTTCTTCCTTCAATCCCGTACTTGTCCTCTTTAGGGACAGAATCACTTAATTTGTCATTTCTGCTCCAGTTGGAAAGCTGCACAACGTGAAAAGAAAGGGCTTGAAACATAACCAAACAGTTCAGTTTATTTGTGGAATGTCCTTTTCCCCCAGGCAGGTCATTTTACCCTCAAATCAGCAACACATTACAAGCTTTCTCTATGGGGATAAGCATGTCAGAATATCTGCATCCGCGCTCATGTTTACATTAAGTCAGTGAGGAGGGGGGTGTTAAGACACCCAACAAGATGGATTTCATTTTCACACATTTCAGTTGTGAAATTGGGTTTTATGTTGTGCTTTCAAGCGGCAATGAACTCCATAAAACGACATCAAATTTTAATCTTGTTGGAACTGAGGAATGACATATGCAGTACTGCAGCAACTTCTAGGTGTTGACGAATTATTGCAAGCTAGGTTCAGGTGTGAAGAAGTTTCAGAGGCTGATGGAAGACTTCACATAGCATGGTTTATCAAAGCTGGTCGAGGAGATACAGTGTCTGCATACAACATGTGAACACATCAAATGCCAACACCAAATCTGAAGGATAGCAGTCCCTTTTTATGTTTCTGTCTTCACCCTAGTGTCTGTAGGTTTTCCCTATTAGATCCCCATTAACTGGCCTGAACTTAGAACAATAAATCTATCTGATGTTTAGACTCCAATGCTACATCATAATGGAGTCTGTTACTATCCATGAGTTGTCCTCTTTTAATCTGTGGAACCAGAGACTACTATTCGTGTAAGACTCAACCTTGCCAGATTCGCAGAGAACACTGATATCTGCTTATCAGACACCTGAGCGTCCGTCTCTACCTTATCAGTCTGTCGTCTCCCCAACAAGGACAGTTACATGAGAGAAATAACTGGAGCTAGAAATTCAGTGAACACTTGTGACGTCAACTAATATTGACAACTGTCCCCACCCACAGGAAAACAGCCACCATCATCCCTGTCCCCAAGAAACCCTGCCCCTCTGAACTAAATCATTATAGACCAGTAGCACTCACCTCCATAATAGCTAAATGTCTTGAGAAACTGTCACTGAATTATGCCAGGATTCTCTTTGTAGACTTTAGTTCTGCCTTCAACACAATTTAATGTCACACCATGATAACTAAACTCCACCACCTCCATGTGCAACCTCTCCTCATTCGCTGGATCCATAATTTCCTCAGTGATAGACCATAGGCAAGTGAGGGCGGGAAGCACCACATCCACGTCCTTTACTGTCAACACCAGAGCCTCTGCAAGGCTGCGTCCTCACTCCCATTTCTCTACACTCTGTACATCAATGACTGCCTTAGCCCCTCTCCCATTACAAAATATGTCAAATACTCGACACAGCCATACTCGCCCGCCTCACTAACAGTCAGTTCCAGCATATCACCAATCTATTTCCCACTTCACCCAATGGTGTAAGGACAGTCAGCCCTTCCTCAACGTCACCAAGACAAAGGCCCAATCCCAATGTACACCCTCACAGACTTTGAGGCGCGTTCCCAAGAAGTCCGTGAGGGCTCTCTTGCGGACATTTTAAGCCCTTTTTATAGACCATTTTTGTAAGTCCGCATTTCTGCATACTTTGCCTGAGGGAATTGCCCACAGTTCATAGCGGTAGAAAAATATCACAGCAAATCAGCGTTATAAGAGAAGAAGAAAACTGTAAACAAAAAGCACCAACACCTACGCTGATGTTAAAATTGTTGAAAGTTTTCAGATGGCGCATAGAACACATGAAGTCAGAGGAATGCAATCACCTTATTACAGTTTATTCAACTATTTATTTTAGTTTTTGCTTAATGATGCTGTTTGACCAACAATAGTGTATTGATTATTGATAAATAAATGGCATTTACCTCTCCTCCACTCTGTGGGGCAAGAGTCTGCTGGACTTAAAAATCAGGCAAAAACATAAAAAGTGTGCAACCTGTTTCAACATCATCAAGGTAAAGTGATCCAGTGGCAAAGGGCTGTCAAGTTCCTGTTTACAGCATTTTGAGCCTTTGCAGCCTCTTAGACTCAAAAACTTTCCAAGTGACGTTGGTAAAGTCTGTGAGGGTTCAGGGTTTAGGGTGGGCATTGGGATTGGGCCAAAGGAACTTGACACACGCCGTTAACTCTCCACACCTCACTGCCCCATCTCCATAAACTGCCAGCCAGTATAAATTGTTGACCGCTTCAGGTACCTTGGCGGCACTATGGACAATAAACTGAATTTTGATCACATCATCAGACATCCAGAGACGCCGTCAACAAGGACTTGTCATCTGAAAACTCTCAGGACTCTGTCGAACCAAACCTACTGCTTCTCCTGTACCGTAGTATCATTGAACCCATCCTCTTGTACTGTGCTTCACCATGGTCTCTCACCAATAGGAATAAGTTTGTTTTTTTTTAATCACTAACACTTCCTCCAAAATAATAGGTCTTCCCACTCTCAACCTGCCAGCCCTCAATAATACTGCCACTGCTCATAGAGCAACTACCATAGTACAAAATCCCAGCTACCCTCTCAACTCATGTTTCACCCTTCTCCCATCTCGATGTAGCTACAGACAGCTGGTCTACAAAAAGGCACACATTGGAAAAAGTTTTGTACCCTGCGCTGTAAGAGCGTTAAACTCACAGGCAAGAAAATGATATCACTCCTGTGTTATGTGTACATTGTCTGTATGTGTAGAATTCATGTTGAAAGTGCTCTTTGTACAGACTGTAGAAACAAATTTCCTCCACTGAGGACAATGAAGAATAATCAGAATCTAATGACTCCAGGCTAGACCTGTCTTACCTTTCCCTGTTACATCAATTAAGGCCTTTTTAGCCCAAACTAATGCATGTGATATTTCTGCAGGTTTTGGACATTTGTGGTGCCTTGTGGACCTGAGCTGCGGACTGGAATTGTCTCAGGAGTATGTTTGGGGACAAGCAACTAACTTAACAGTTGTTGTTTTTTGTTTTTTTTGCCTTTGTAAAATCATATACAGAAACCTTAGATGGTGCTTAAGTGGCACGATAAATGTCTTAACCTACATACTTATATGTAATTAACCCATACTATTAACACACGTGCCTTTTGAATTGTACATTTTTTACGTGCCTGATTTTGTGAATAAATAAATGGTATTCCCACATTTTAAAATTGATGCCACTTGTTTTATTAAAATGAGTTATATACAAGTTTAGAAATCTGAATGTGTTCAGTGTCATCCATAATTCTTTTGCCTGTCACATAAAAAGAGGCAGCACTGTAGTAGTTTTACAATGTCAAGCACTTACCCATTTCCAGACACTGGCTACTGTTGCACTTACAGAACAAGATGAAACAGGTCTACCTTTGCATGCACAACAGACTGATCTGAGCAAACTCACAGTGACTTGGATTAATTTCAGTCCACATTAATACAGTAATGTAGGTGTTTCATAGGGGCTGCACATCTACAAATACAACTTTCAAATACACTCGCAGTTCAGAATTTTCAGGTTATTGGGATTCATTTGGAGTGTCTGCATGTCTCCCCTCTGGTGTCTCCCAACTAACAGAGGGTAAAAGTCCTTGCTGTGAAGTAATAGCTCCTGTCCCACACTTGGTCTCCAGAAAAGATTGCAGAAGCAGCTTTATACAAGTCGTTTTCTGGGTGAGTGAATGTACAGCGATGGGATCTCGTAAAAAATCAAAGTCATCAAATTATGTTGAGGTGGACAAGTGTTAACTGTTGCCCCAGGTCGTCCACAGATAATTAATATATCCACTACAAAGTCCATTTGTGCAAAGCCACAAACAGCAGTAATATATTGGATAATAGACCACATAAGCTGGTTGTTCTTTCGCAATCAAAGCTGGAACTTCCGTCTGCAGGCATCCATCTCATGGCGCTGTAAATAGAAAAAATGTGTATTTAGTTACTTTACAGAAAAAGCCTGGGACATTACTGCTATTTTGAGACTAATTTAAACACTCTGAACATGTTGCTGAAATGGAATTATTTTTGAATGGCTGACAAACCTGCTGCCAAGACGTCTACATCATGTATTCACATTTAGCAGCCATTAATTAACTGTGCAAGTGGCATAACAAAAAGTGCTGACATTAACTCCATTAGTTTCCACCATTACAGCTCTTTAAGTGGTGAGACTCACCTTCAGGACCCACTCATACTCCCCAAACTTTGAGTCAAAGGTGCCTTTCTGTAGAGAGCGCAGTTTGAGGGTGAAGCGGGGACCCAGCTCTTGAATACCAACTTTCTTTTCATTCTTGAAGATGTACCTGAAGAGATTCATAAAATTGTTCATTTGGCATTCTTTTAAATTTAAGATAAACTTCCATGAACAGCTGGAAAAGGAGGAGTATAATACAGGGCATCATGCCCAGCTCAAGTCAGAATTGACAGTTAACCTTCACCTGTGGAATCTGAAAAAGATGAAGTCTCTCTGGTTGTGGAAGGTGGCGACCTGTCGACCCACAAACTGAGGGTCTTGTGGAAAGAGAGCGGCGAGCATCCGGCCGATGCTGTGGCCCAGACGTGTGGTGAAGTTGTTGAGGATCACCTCTGGAGAGTGTTCAGTTGGATCTTTGCCACGTCTCTGCAGAGAGAAAATAACACAGTTAAGATGGGATCACATTTTTTTACATTACATTTTCCCCATTTAATCAGCAGAAAACAGCGACAGAAGAAAATTAGTTTGGACTGTTCAACTTGCCTTCATCTCCTTACGTAGTCGAACGCTGCTGACCTTGAAGTGTGCAGTCGGCCCGTCAGGTAGATGACAGAGAACCAAACCATCTTGAAGTCACGGTTAAGGTCAGAAAAACCCAAGCTCACCTGGTCAGAGTTTGTAGAGCCGTTCACACTTTCACTACTGAGCTTTCATCTAATAAAATTTGTCTTTGAAGTCTCATTCATCATCCAAATTACAGCAACATACTTAATACAGTAGAGCCCGAAAAATACATCAGCGCACAGATATTATTGGCAGATATGAGCTAATTGCATTTAAATCATTATTGGTGTTTGTAACAGCTGATAAATGACAATTAAAAACAAAATGGAAAGAAATAAGATGAATCCTTCAATTATATTATGAGTGTAGTTGTTTCCACCAGAGGGCACTCTGCAACTCCTCTATTTACAACATATGTTTGGAAATCCACAGCAAAACACAGCAATCACCTAACATAATCAGCTGTACTTTTGTTAAAAGTACTATTTAAAATAATAAAAAAGTTTATTTTTAAACTACATTATGTCACCTCATCTTGGTGAGGTAGTTGAACTACACATAACTGTAATCTTTGTTTATTTTATGCTTTCTAAAAAGAGGAAAAAAGAGAATATTAATAATATAGAGATTTGAAATCTTATCGGTCTAATAAAACCACATATCGGGCGGGCTCTAAAAAAGCAGTACAGAGCATTTTTGTATCATTCTCCCCTCTCCTGACACAGCTGCCTTTGAGGATACTGGGCACTTTGCGATCCTCGTTGATGACAATGAGGTAGGTGAAGTTCCTGGCGATGCACTGAGGAATGACCCTCTTGAGGGCCAAGCCCCTTCTGTAGTACACGTGGGCATTTGGGATGACTGTGGCCAGCTGCTCACAAAACCTCACCGTCCTCTACAAGACACACATAAGAGAACGATCAATGTGCTGAAAGGACAGTGTTTGAAAACAATGAATGAGAATTTTTCTTCTGCATTATGCTGAGTTCCAAACCTAAGAACTCAGTCAAGTACACAAAAGAAGCCTAATACAAAAACTATTAATTACGTCTAAATCCATAAAGTGGCTGGAAAAAAAAAAAACACAGTCCCATCCGCAATAGTCTAATGCTGCGTTCCAGGCAACCTCCAACTAGAAAAAACATCCTCGAACGCCATCTGAAGTTAGATTTCCTAGTTGTGAACTTGGAGAAAAAACATGTACCCCGACTTCATGAGTAGAAGTTGGACGACATCACAAAACAATGTCAGTGACCATGAAAGCACATATTGTAAATGGTAAACCATAAACTAAAAGGCAACAAAAAATATATTTGCATGTATTTAGATTAAAATAATACATACGATAATATAGTAAAACCTGTTCTGCATGTACATTGATGTAGAAGTATGTTAGGCCTATTAGGTAGCTGGCTACAGTAATTAATCTCATAAAATCATCTTCTCTGCGTAAAAGTAATTTTTAAAAATGCCAAAACATTAGGAAGTGTAACCCATAACTAACCTACAACTGATGTAGAGGGGTACACAGTTAACTAGTAACGTATAGTATTTACGTCAGTTGTTTGCATTTAAACTGCCATTCTTTTAATTCACACTAAAGGCAGTGTTTAGGGTGCAACTGTACACTTTGTCACAGTCAGCCATGGTTTTCGTTCACTTTCGGCGTCATGCACCACCTGGAACGCATCTGGAACGCTTTGATGTCGGAAGTTTCAACTGGGAAATATCCTAGTTCCGACCAGTCTCGAACACGCCATAATTCAGACTGTATAATTTTCATAATCTGAAAAGGTAAAAGGCATATTTGCTGGTAGCTGATAATCTGATGACAGATTCTGGCAAAAAGAAAAGTATTAAAATCATGTATGCCAAGCAGCGGCTACTCACCCCTCTTGGTCTGTCTGATGTTGTGATGAGAACTTTGGGGTTTGTCAGCCCGTTGAAGTAGGCAGAAAATTCATCAGTCCCCTCGTCAAATGCAATCTGTAGATGACAGGAAAACACACACAGAGACATACATGAATGCAAAATCATTCTAAATATAACTTGAGATCGTTTTAATGAGCTCGGCCAAATTCGGTCCAAACCTCTTCGTCTTCTGGGTCGACCGTTGTCTCGTCGTACACCCTCTGGTTTTCTATCGTCTTTGGAACCTCTTTTGGCGGTGCCTACATTAGGGACAGAAAAAAGAAACAAAAATGCATCCATCACATAACATTTAGTCTTTCACTGAAAATGGCAACAAAGAAAAAGAAAGGGGAGGGGGGGCTCACCTTGTCACCCAGAGCTTCTCTTTCTTTTTTCTTCTTTTTCTTCAGCTGCATTTTTTGCTGAAATGTCAAGACAGAAGAAATTTGAAAACTGAAATTGCAGTTAGAGTGCGCCTGTTAACTTATTTTTACTTTAGCGCCAAAAGCGGATAAATTTATTAATGAACCACTATTTTGTCAGAAAATGATCTGGATAAGCGGTGATGTAAAGAGTAAAAGTACACAACTATTTCTGGTTACAGGTTAACAAGTAAGAAAAGGGTGTCTTGTTAACCGCAAAGCACTTTCTTAAATAATGGATTAGCAGTTTAGTCTTTAAAATTTCAAATAATGAAGAAAGGCCCACCACAGGTTCCCAGAGCTAAAAGTAGCGTTGGGCTCTCTACTAAACTATGAAAGGTCCGGCATTAAAGTTTTTTTTAAAACACCCATCAGCAAAATGTACTTAAAAGTATCAAAAGTAAAAGTGCACATTGGGTAGAGTAGCAGTACTATTAGTGGAGTATTACTACTAATGCATTAACACGGAGGCAGCATTTTAATGTCACAGAAAAATGAACTGGAATTGATTGTAAATGCTTTCTTTGTACTCTGTTAGGTAGTTTTTATTTTATACATTATTTGGTTCCAGCTTCTCAAATGTGAGGATTCTCTTAATGTCTTTGTAAACTGAACATTGTTTGGTATGGTTTTAGATTTTGGGGCTGATAAACCAAAGAACTTGAAGATGTCACCTTGGGTTCAGGTACATAGTGACAGGCAATTACTTACTATGTTATGATGTATTATGGACTATGCAATTATTCAGCCCTTAAACAATTGCACTGGAAAGACACTACTAACTATTCCTGAAATGCAGTGCAGTTGATATAGAAATTAGCATAATATAAAAGTTCAAGTAAAAGTAAAGTACAAGTACCGCAAATTTGCACTATAGTGCAGTATATTAGTACATTGTTTAGTTAACTTCCACCACTGATGAGGGAGACTAAATATTACAGCACCACAAACGAAGCCTTCAGCGAGTAGAATCAACAGCTCTGAAAAAACAAATTCGACCAGACCTGAAGTTAATAACCTTCCCGACGGCAGCGTGTGTTACAGCCCGTTTAGTTTCAGCTGGGTGTACCTAATAAACTGGTACCTACGTGCAGTGTGCTTGCGAATGACAGCTCTACCCAGTGTGTTTAGTCTTTACCTTTCTTTTCTCTTGCTTGAATTTCATGAACATGACGTGTCTTCGCTGTTTATTCTTGATTTCGGACACACTGAAGGTGGGGGGAAAGACAGCTCCTGACTCGCTCTTCTCCATCTTCTGCTCCTCCACCTCCTCCTTCTCAACTTCCCCGCCTTCTCCATTTCCCTCCTGTCTTTTCTTCTTCGGCTTCTTATTCTTCGTTTTCTTGCCTTTCTTGCCCTCATTCACGGGAACCTCTGTGATGTCCATCTTATGTCAGCCGTCTGTTTTGGCTGATTTCTGTTTTTCACGTGTGTCTTCTTGTGTTCACGACCGGAGACGGGAAGTGACCGAGTTGTGGCCGTTGATGAAAACTATGGGGACACCTGGTGGTGAGGAGGAGAAAGAGCGGCGTCAAACTGCCGCACATTTTAATTCCACTTTACTGTAACTGCAGCACAGCCTGACTTTAAGTAGTGTGACACAGTTGGTGAGTATCGCCTTTTGTATCTAGGCCCCTACCTAGGAGCCTATTTAAATACTTAAAAAAAGCTTGCATTGATATAATCACTTTGAAGCTTTGAATGGTATATTTCACAAACTGTTGTGGCTGTTTGTGTTCAGTGCATTATTAAAGTGCCACAATGATGTAATGTCTTTTGAGATATCTTGCTTTCAAAGCAAACAAATATTAATATATGTGATTTATTGCGATTAAAACAGCATACACATATTTGTACCACCCTTTAAGGACTCAGTGCCACCCTCTTGCCATTATTTCTCTAGATCCACGACTGAATAGAGATTCAATTGTTAATGTAAAAATGTTTATTGCTTATTGTTAATTCTTTTCTCTATCTGAAAAATGAAAAACGCTTTGCAGAGTTTCTTCACCCCATCTGCTGAAGGGGTTCAGTTTCTCAGCTCTTGCCATAAACCTTCAATAAGTTTTTTTTTACATACAAATTTAAGGAAAAACCAGGGAGGAAAAATGTGTAGAAACATTTTAAATGCTCCAGGGCTGACTGAATGGTTTGGCAAGTATGAAAATGACATGAATAAAATAGTACAGCCTTTGCAGTCACCAGATCTCAACCATGTCACACCAAATGGTCTTCAGGTCTATGTAGTGATGTCTGTGACTGTCTCTGATGCTATATGTCCTCTTGTTGTGTCTGACTTTGTTGCTTTGCACTCTTTCTTGCAAAATAGATCTTGAGTAAATGTGGGAATACTTGTGGAGCAATTGTGTTAATTCCTAAGATACGTCATGTTGGTATTTCCTTCTATTTTTCACCTTTTAAGTTGACGGTTGCTTATTTACACATCCAGCTGCTCCAAGCAACATTATCATTTACCTGATAAATGTTAATCGGCTCCAGCCCGCTACGACCCTGTACGCAGGACAAGCGGTTGACGATGGATGGATGGATGTTAATGTTAGTCCAGTATTCGCTCTCCTTTCAGCTCTGTTTTTAGTCTCTATCCCTTGGAAATGGCTAATAATTCATGAACAGGAAATCATACTTTGTCAGTTGAACAAACACATGGAGTTAAATTAAAGATCCAGTTTTTATCACAATGTGTATATTTATATTAATCTTTCAGGAAAAAATAAGGCAAAAATAAAAGCCAACTGTCTGCTCTATTTATTTGTAATTGTAAGCTTTAACATTAAATGCAATGTTTCCACCCATGCACATTATATATTGATGTGTAAAGATTTCACAATTATTAAAACATGATGTATGAAAATGAAAAGCTTTATCTGGACCTTTTTCAGTCAGCCATGGTGCAAACGCTGTTACAGTGCAGTTTTTGTTGAGCCAAATATTGTTGCAAGCTGATTTCGCAGCTGTAAGCCACTGAGAATTTGAGCTGGTGTTTGCATTTCCATTTGGTAGTACACCTTTCCTTTTGTTTACATTTGGATGAAGGTTGTTCATCGTGTTGACCACCTTGAGATTAAGTGGAGGTGCAAGTTAACATAGTTCATACCATGTAATTATGGCACTGAAAACATCAACAAACTGCAAAGTCTTCAGTGCATATTGCACCTCCGCCTCTTTTCCTCTGACTAACTTCTCCGTTCATATCAGCAACGCATTCACATTGTACACATAATAAGGGATGCTGCAATTAGAAGGCAGAGGGTGATGCATCCTTCTCCAAATCTTGACATACAGATTCTGCTTCAGATAGTTTCCAATTAGGCCGGAGTAAAGATCTACCATAGTATGGAAAATAAAACAGAGCACAATACTATTAACTATAGAAATTAGGAGTAATCCTTGTACAAATAGACATTGGGGAAAAGATTTGAGAAATACATTTAACACATAAATAACAAAAACATAACTGCAAACAAAACAAGAAGACAGTGATACACAGGACACATTTAGTTGTTTCCAATAGGAAAGTATGTTCCTTTTTTTGCTATGTTAAAAAGCTTGCCAGGTCTATCATCAACCCAACATAAAATTTTAATACTTGAATCATAATGTTTGTTCTATCTGTAAAAACTCAATGTCCCCAAAATGTGTATTTTGCAAAGCTGGAGAAACCACGTCCTTTCATTGAAGTCAGCATCGTCACTCTAAACCGGGGTTTAATCTTTGTGTAGCAGCTTCTTTGTGCAACACATCGCAGCTTATTGTGGAAGGTTTTTGGGATGTCAGAGTCATATGAATAAGCATGAATGTACATGAGCTGCAGTCCTGAGAATTCAAATTTCAGTTTTTACTGCACTGTCATTTGTTTTTGCAAATTACTTTCATCATTACAACCAAAACGAGACAGCAATATGACTGGCATTAACCTGCCTATTTCTTTGAATTTATCATAGAAAAAAGTCACACACAAACATTTGAGCATCGATGCTTCCTTTTTTTGGCCAGAAGTCTTTGCTGTGATATGTTGGAAACCTTGGTGTACTGTGTGAGACCCAAGGGTATTTGCAGTTTTTTGGCAAATCACTTGACACAATCTGAATCAGGACTCCCATCTGGTTATCTCAAGCCTTTAGAACAAATAAAAACATGCTTTCTCAATGAAAGAAAGCATTCAGAAGCCATATAAAACTATAAATAAAAAAATTAAAAATTCTGATTTTCAAATTTTTCAGCAGAACATGTTTGTCTGATTTGTCTTGGCTGGTCATACCATGTTAGCACACAATATCCATAATGTGCATGAAGGTTGTATTCTGACCTTGATACAACATGATACAATACAGTCCCTTTTTGTGATAACAATCAGGATATCAGCGCTTGTTATTGGTTTTTGCTGATTACCTTTATGAATACATTGTAGAAACTAAACATCTCTTCATGTACAGTACTTAAGATGGCGGGACAAGACTGTCCATCAACACTTAAAAATTAAGAGTTTTTAGTATGTATAATGACTTCTTTAAGTATTTGTTATTTTATGTTAACACTTGCCTAAAAACCTGCTAAGAATTAAGGAGTATGGAGGGACATAGAGCAGGAGTTGGTGTCTCTGAGCTCTAGATTGGTTGAACAAAGCAGATTTAACTTCTCAGGTTCTGGTTTAATGGCTCCATTATAGTTTTATTTGTTGTGGTGTTCTTTTTGTTGCTTCTCTAAGGACAAAGTAGTCCTAGCAGCTATGAATTATCTATTCATTATTAACATGAAAGTTTCACGGCCTCAAACTGCTCCGGGTATGGTGTGTGTCAGCTTGTTTGTGAAGATTTAGCTGAAAACGTGTGCTGGAATATACGCGACTAAAGCACAGTATAAATTGACGTGATAAAGGCCTTAGGGTGGGTCCCGCTTTAATACCCTGTCTTGAAGAGGGTCCTCCTTTCGAAATCTAGCTTTGAGACTTTAATTGTTTATAATCTTGTGTCATTTCAATTTATTCCATTTTCATTATTAAATTATTTTTATTAAGACTATTGTGTAGAAGTTAAAGCTTAAGATATAATTTTGAGAATACAAACATTGCAGTTTTTCACTGATAAAAATGCATAATACAGAACGCAAAAGTCAGGAGTTAATAGCCTATACACCAAAACTGGAAATTTAATGGTTTAATGTTTTATTTACATTTTGTGGTGGCTTTAAAGCTCTCTGTGTTGAGCGTCAGAATGTGGAGGCTCACAGGGTTCGTAGAGTGTGATCAGTTTGTAGAAAGCCCTCCCAACTGCAACGTCATTGGTGCATATTGCTCCTCCACCTCTGTTCATCTGACTCATTTCTCTGTTCATATCAGCAATGCAGGTCCATCCTCCATCAGGTGTCACACACCACTTGGAGTGATCTGCAGTATCACTGAAGGACTGTATGTTGAGGAGATTTACTTCCTTTACATTGTACACATGCTGAGGGATGCTGCAGTTAGAAGGCAGAGGGCGACGCATCTTTCCCCAACTCCTGACATACAGATTCTGCTTCACATAGTTTTCAATAAGGCCGGCGTAAAGATCTACAATAGTATAGAAAATAAAACAAACCACAATACTATTAACTATGGTAATTTAGAGTAATCATTGTACAAATAGACAATGGGGTAAACACTTGAGAAATACATGTAATACATACTGTAATAACTAATGCAAACTAAACAAAAAAGCAGTGCTAGACTGGGCACATTTAGTTGTTTCCATAAGATAATAGGACAGACAGCCTTTCTCTGCAAAGGGAATTGTAAATTTGTGTCTAATTTTTCTTTAAAAAGCTTGCCAGGTTTATCATCAACGTAATATGAAATTTTAACACTTGAATCATGAAATGTAGGTTTTATCTGCAAACACTCACCGTCCCCAAAACGTGTGTATTTTGCAAAGCTGGAAAAACCATGTCCTTTCATTGAAGTCAGCATTGCCACTCTAAACCATGGTTTAATCTTTGGGTAGCAGCTTCTTTGTGCAACACATCGCAGCTCATTGTGAAAGGTTTTTGGGATGTCAGAGTCATATGAATAAGCATGAATGTACATGAGCTGCAGTCCTGAAAATTAACATTGAAGGGTTACCTGCACTGTTAACCCTTTTGGCAAATTACTTTCATAATTAATTAGTTAATCAATTAACTTACCTATTTCTTTAAATTTATCATAGGAAAAAGTCACACACATAAATGTTTGAGCATTGACGATTCCACTTTTTGGCCAGATGTCTTTGCTGCGATATGTTGGAAATTTTGGTGTACTGTGTGAGAGCCAAACTCCAGTTTGTTTGTCCAACATCACGACTCCTTTATGGAGGCAATAAGTAGAAAACAGTAGAAACAGAGCTTTGTTACAGGATAATATTTGTAACATCAAAAGCAAAAAAGTAGAACATTGCTGCACCCACCTTTACTGTGGCCAAATGATGCAGGAGCACCATATGGATCTGGAGGTTGATCACTATAGAGCATGTATCCAAAGCCCTCAATCTACAACAAACAACAGGAAGCTCAGAATCAGTGTGCTGATTCGACACAGTGCTGAGACAGAGAGACACACATCCTTTAATACATCACCTTTCTGTCATAGAACTCAAGAAGAGGTTTCAGGGTGTTCGCTAGAGTGCCAGATTTACTGTTGACTGTCTTTTTGCTGAGTTCCCATCCTCTGGTTCCCTCATCCATGTACAGATATGACAAACCCTTATCATTCCCTTTGGGCAACTTGTATAAAATATACCTAATGACACAGAGACAAATATTTTCTATTATGTATTCAGCTGACACTAAGAATAGGTGAAAATATAACTTGCCACAACCCAAAATTTCCACCAACCAGTCCACCTCGTTTCCTTTGTCATCCCTGCATTTTACTTCTGAATCACACCCTTGAAATAGGATCCCAACACTGAAGAGGAATTTTACGACAGTTCTCTGAAACAATCAAACATAATCACTGGAACCACATGGACAGGAGGCAGTCCTGTTTCTACAAATTACTTACCAGTTGATAGCATATCATGTTTTATTAAAAACGTAGCAGCACATTGTATGTGATGAGAACATCATGTATAAAGGGTTAGAACACTTCACAATAGGGAACACAAAAGTAGAAACCAGGGAACAACTGAGGAACGGATGAGGAACTGAGGGCTATTGAACAATCGGTTAACAAAAAAGTCCTAATTCAATTTCATAGAGTAGCTATTGATAATTAATGATGAGTTAATCATGAAATGAATTCAGCAATGACTTGATAATTTATGAATTGTTAATAGTTACAACCTAATAAGTCTTAATGGAGGACTAGCATACTAGATCATGATGAGTTACTAGAAAGCAGACTGGGAGACATTATATTAACGAATCATAGGTAATTATTAGTTCATGAATATCTGTGAATTGATCTTACTGAACACTGTAATATAGTGAGACATACCCAGGGGTTGTGCTGTTGCACATAAGATGTCACGAGATGTTCTTGATTAACTCTGAATGATGAAGTAACAGTTCAGTATTCAGTAACCACTCAGTTTTATGTATTACTTTACTTGAAGGGACACAAAAAATGTTAAAAAATGTTTAAGTCAGTAATGAATGAGAGTTAATCAGGAAAAACTCATGAAGAAAGTGGTGAGTATGATTAATCCACAGATATTCATGAACTAATTATTACCTAATGATTTATTAATGTATCATCTCCCAGTCTGTTATATTATATGTGTTTTATGTTACATTATACATAATATAGATCATTCAGAAAATCACACAGCTGTAACACAGCACCGACCATGTAAGTTTTACAGTTGTGTATTGTAAGGCTGGTGTGTCTATCGTCAATTTTAATTCCTGTCTTTGTGGTGGATTGTTTGCACCTGTGTGTCCAATCATCCTGCCCTTTCTGTGGAACAGTCTTTGTCCCCCCTGTGTCAGATTGTCTTTGCTTGTTTGTCAAGCATCCCAGCCCTTCTTCTGTGTTCCATTTGAATTATCTGTTAACTGTATTTCTGGAGCTGGATTTTGGATTATTACCTGTTCTCTTCGGAGTTGTTTGCTTATGTTAGTTGAGGGTCTCTACCTGTTTGTGGATTATTCTATCGGGATTGGATTTACCTTTGCATTTTCGTTCTCCCTAGGTGTCTGTTTATAGATTTTGTTGGATTGATTTATTCTTTCAACTGCCCATATTCAGTTGCTGTTAAGTGTATGTATGCTCTGCATACAGTGTCTGCATTTGGGTCTACTTTGTCACTGCGTCTACACTTGACAATTTGAGATGTAAAGTGTCAGTAAGGTCCTGGGCAACCACAAGCCCACAGGAGAGCTGCAAAGCTTCTTGGCATAGATTGTACAAGTCTCTGAACCTTCCTGGAGTGATGAACAGCTTTCTTCCACATTGCTCAAAAATCACAAAGGCATTAAATTGGGCCGAGAGCTGGTGACCAGGACGGCCATAAAACATGATTGGCACGATTTGAGAACCTCACCTATGGTTTTGTAAACATATTTGTGTAAACACAAGGTTGCGTAATCAGAGGGCTGTAAGAGTTCTGCATTTCTATAAAGCAACTTCCTGGAGCCATATCCAGTAGAAATAGAGATAAGCCAAAAATAAGACAGATAAGCTAAAAATATATAAACATATTCCTTACACTGTGAATACAACATAGAGTTCTTTATACTTCTAAGTCAGCATACCAGAGGGAAATATCTTTTTATTCCACTGTGCTTAAGTGTTTGCTGTAGTTGCTAGTTATTTTCTAAACAACAAGGTCATCATCAGGTTTTGCATTTTAGCATTTTACATTTCAACTATTTTTAGCGTAACATGCAAACAATAACTTACACATCTCACCATTGTCATGTCTCTTCGGTCAACTGTCATCCGTTGAGCAAAGCTGCTTACTCACTGTAAAGCGAAACCGACACCCACGTCTCTCATATATTTCATCTGCTTCCTGGTTACTCTGACATAAAGTTCATTGTAAATGAATTGGATCCTGTTTGACTGGTTGTTTGAATGAATATGGACACTGACAGGAGTAAGAACCTCATACTTTAAGCATGAAGCTTTTGGTACAGGTTCCACATCTTCTTAATAAAATGGAGCATTGAATAAGTACTTTCTGAGTATTCAAGAAACAATTTTGAAAGAAAGAAAGTGAAATGTTGTTTGACAAATAGTTTGACATTATCTAAATTACTGCACCTATCTGGTACTTCCAGGGCATTACAAATGATTTATTTATTTATTTGTTTAAAAAAACACGTGAGGGTGTAGTAGAAGCCTATACTGGCTTATATGAATAACCATACCCAGAAAACACAACAGAAAAGATACAATACAAAATCACAAATTAAGTTTATATATTAGTAACAGTAAACATTACAAGTAATAATAAATATGTAGAAGTAGTAGAAAGAAATACAAAAATTACAGAGAAGCAGAAGTAATTTTCTAATGTATAGAATGAACCACCAGTACTGCCACACAGTGAGACAAACAGCACAAAGTCAGACAGAAAGTGATAAAACACTGCTGAATCAGGAACCAGTAGCTGTGAAAAATATAAATTAAAAGCTGAGGGGTGGTTTGCCTTATAATTGCGAGTCCCTGTTGCTACCAATGCATTTCCCCTTGTAAATTGTTGTTTTTCTTTAAACAAGACAGAACAAAACAATACCTTTATTACGTTTTTATTAATCTTTGTTAAGCATTTATCAATCTTTATTTATAATCAGACATTATTCTAGAAAATAAGTTGGACATAACATCTTAACTCCATAGCAGAGTTTTTGGTTAATTTAGGCAAATAATAACTTAGGATGCAATATAGCAAAAAATAGTCTAAATGTAAAGAGTACTATTGGTATGTTCTCTATTTTTGTTCCACAGAAAAAATACTACACTTCCAGTACAATTATCTGACCATTAGGTGACACTCTTAATGCAAAACCCTGCATGCCTTAAATTATTTGCAAAGTGCCTGTTCCTGACAAGGTGACAACTACCCAGTTAAGATGATGGCAAATCCAGTCACAGTCTCCACAACAGTACAACAAAACATTCAACATATACAAATCGGGTGTTGATAGAGTACTTGTTCTTCATTTATTCCAGAAAGTTTCACAGTGCAAACTACTTTCTATTTACACTCACACTCATTCTGAGACACAGATTTGCATACACACCATGTGGCCCATTTAACTTTTAAAATTACTCATGCAAAATACATACTCTTCAAGTCAGATTATCAAAGGCTTCAAACCTCAAAACCATATACAGGAAAAGACTGACAGTATTTCAGTGTGTACTGGAACACATGTCTTTGCATTAACTTATGAATTACAAACTTTTAAATATTCCTAGACTACTAGAAAGTGTGAAATGGTATTAAACTTGCCATTGATCTCCAGTGAGCTTGCTCTTTTCATGGAGGAAAACTACCAGAATAAGTGTCCAGTCCAGATTTATGCAACTGTTGTATGTCAAGATGCATCTTAAAGATCTCCAACTGAAACAAAAATTGGAAGTATCTAGTGGTATACACTTACAGTTTTAATAACTGATCATACAGATTGCTACAAGAATCTACTTAGCTAGGTCCAGTGTTAAATTCAAAAGCTTGTTGTAGCTGTCTGAAATTGATGGTTAATTTGATACTTTTGTGGTCTGATGGTTGCATGCCAGCTGCTTTAACCCTAATTAGATCTAGCTTCGCATTTAGTCTCATGCATTTGAAATGGATTCAAACCATGCCATGTGAGACTAATCCAGTACCAATCATCCAATCTTTCTCTCTCGTTCAACAGCTGATGTACCAGGCCACCACCTGTCTGAAGGCCTTATAAATCACGGGGTTGAAGGAGCAGACCAGCCCCCCACCGCGCCATATTTGGGCCCTGTCCCTGTTCAGATCCCCCAGGCAGGTCACCTGGTCCTCATAGGCCCTGGACACGCACCACTTTGAGTGGTCGTAGTGGGACTGGAACAGGACTGATCCGGGAAGCTGAATCCTCTTGATGTTCATGGTGTGTTTGGGCAGGGAGCAGTTGGAGGGCAGGTCGTGACCTTGCCTCTGCCAGGTCTCCACCAACAGGTCAGTGTCCAGAACCTGAGCCACCCAGCCTGTGTAGATGTCTGAATGAATGCCAGTGAAGGGGTTAGTTTGGTTGCATTATGATAAATAAAATAAAAAACACATTAAAAAGCTCACTTGTTTAGTAAAATGCACTAGAATATGTTAAATGTTTTGAATAATGTTTTATCAGTTAATGTTGTTTATGTTTAAGTTGTTTTCCTAAATAATGTAAAACTAAAGAGAACTGACACATGACAAGCTCATGCAATCTTTTGCATCTTTTTAGGCATTAAATCTATGAGGTGCAAACAAACTTGAAACTGGAAATTTCCTTTCTATAACTGAACATTTACATATAAAGTTCTTAGATGTGTGATTATACTGTAACAAGTCTGGGATTTCATTATTTTAATGAGGCCTGTGATGTTTTACAGCACAAATACAACCTTCGTGATCAGGACATAATCTTGGTATATTAATTTAGAGTTTTGACCCCCTCTTCCCCGAAAGGTCAATCCTACAAATGAAACAATCTGTGATGAGAATCACATTTAGACATTTAAAAAGCAGAGAGCACCGGGGCCTTGGGAGGGGTGTGTTCACACGCTTCACTGTTCTGAGATGATAGTCTGCACATGATAACGAGTGACCGGCAGACCAGTAAAATGTGCAAACAAGACATTAGCAGATAGAAGTTTTTGCTAAATTGTTTAGTTGTTTCAAAAGTTTTAAAATGCAGTTTTGCTGTGAGATTTTCTGTGTAGTAAAAGTGTCAATTAATGGTTGTGTAACACCATTGTCTCCCAAAAAGACTCCAAAAAAGGGCTTTTATTGCATTACATTCATATTTTTTCTTGTACCACAGCAAAGGAACAACTAAAAAGTAAAACATAAATGACCAGCAACTTACCATCCACAAAGCGTTCAGATTTGACAAAACTGACAAACTTCTCCCCTTGAATTGAGAAAAGCTGTTCCACTCTCTTATCTGAGGCCAGTGGTGGTTTGGAGCCCTCACATAACTGGGCCAACTGCGGCAGGTCAGCCAAGAAGGCAGCAGGTATGGAGCAGTTATAGAAACGCGGGTAAATGTACACCATCTGCTTTGCTGGAGAGGGAGCAGAGAGCATCACAAAGAAGAGAGAAATAAGAGAGACTTATTTAGAGAGAGATAAAATTGAATAAGTGTCTACTATCTCTGCTATATGGATGTTAACTTTTCCCATCTTGCTGTGTTTAATGGCAAGCAA
Organism: Lepomis gibbosus; assembly: GCA_029875015.1. NCBI lineage: Eukaryota > Metazoa > Chordata > Actinopteri > Centrarchiformes > Centrarchidae > Lepomis > Lepomis gibbosus. The sequence continues at coordinate 43,591 of JAPMOB010230452.1, forward strand.
GTGGATTTTTTCCCCAGCAAATACACAGAATGGACAGCTAATGGACGTGAGGAGATATTCGTCACATCTGTATGTATTGAAGACAGTGAAAGCCTGGTCGTTGTGTAAATGTTGTCTTGTCTACAGCAAATAGAGAATTTTGTAAGCTGAAGTCTGGGATGTGTACAGACCTGGTGTTGGTCAGGCCCTGTTGCTTCACAAGCGTTCACTCACCAATACTGAGGAACTGTTCATACTTGTAGGTCATGCAGAGAGCAGTCTGGCCATTGACTTTGCCAGAGGAGGGGTAACGGTAGCCTCTCTCAGGGAACGAGGGGAAATGGGGAATGCTGTGCGACAGCCAGAAACCTTGAGAGCGGTCAAAGAGCAGTACTCCTGCAGGATGCACACAAGCACTGCTCAGTGCACGCACAGAGCCTCACAAGTACATGTGAACCAGCATGCATGCTTGCAAACATGCCCATCAACGTCACATAACGGCAGTTGATAAGCAAGAGTCAACAGCAGTTATCAGACAGATGCTCTTTGCCCGTTTCCTACCCACTGACGCTAAAACCATATTGATCTGTTCTTTTTTGCAAAATCACAGCAAATGATGACTAGCAGCCTAGCAATACATCTGTCATTAATTATGATATACACAAAAGAATACACAGGTCCTTGAATGCACCACATTGCAAAAAGGTACAATTTTTACAGTGAACATTTTTCACCAGATGCTGAAAAGAGTCGACAAACACTGTACTGAATATAAAATTTAAATATTCTTGACTACTGTATATCATGTGATATTGCACTTACCATCTTAATATTGTGATACTTTCTGCTGGGAAGACTATGATCTTAGGCACAGAGGGTTCTCAGCCTTTTTATAGGCCTCATCAAAATTCATCCTACTGAAATCAAAGCAAAATCCTCAACACTACTGAAAACAAAGATACATTTTTATAATCCACTGTACCTTTAGTGTGTCCATATCCTTTGATGTAATCCAGGATTGGTGGCCCATCATTGTAGAGTGCGTAGACTGAACTGTTGGACTAAGGAAAATACTTCTTTTATACATACATTTTACAGAGAAGTACAATTTACTATCTATCTATCTATCTATCTATCTATCTATCTATCTATCTATCTATCTGTCTGTCTGTCTGTCTGTCTGTCTGTCTGT
>JAPMOB010230453.1:0-17638 GCA_029875015.1 Lepomis gibbosus
CCTATCTTGTACCCATTGATGACGTATTAAAGAGTGATATTGTCTGCGGTAGGAATGATTTCCTGTAGCGGTCCGTGCGGAATCGAAGCTGCCTGAGTATCTTACATACATACAGTATCTTACATATATCTGAGTATCTTACATGCACCCCAAATTAAAAAGGTTAAGCTTCAAGATGCTGTGTGTAGGACAGTGCCTTGGTGCCCTCTAGTGCTGACAAAGCAAAGTTTTCAAATTTGGCCAGAATACAGGAGGTGGACACAGTAACATGAATAAATGTGCAATGTACTTTAATAAAAGACAAGACAGCTACAATTATTAACAATTATGCACCATTTATGAAGCCTGCAATCATTTTATTTGGTTGGGAGATGGGGTTTTAAGCCATTCTTTGTAGTGTTCCTGTTAGTTTGTCCACCCTCGGGCAACACAGGTAATGACCATACGATCTATATGAGAAAAGAACCAACCTCTTTCTGTTGTCATCTGAACCTGAGCAGGATGAGTCTCTTCTATGCCTTTTCTTCTTTTTTTCCTTCTTCTTTTTCTCCTTTTTGCTCTTCTTTTCTTTCTTTTTCTTTTTGCTCTCATGCCTACAAAGTTAAAAAAAGAAAAGCAGCAGAGATAATTATTACTTTTATTATTATTATTAAGTAAACACAGAAAACTGGAGATTAGGTTTTGTGTTTTTGTGTGTAAAATATCATAGGTGTTCATCAAGTTATCGAAGTTGGTATATAATTCAACTCACCGTTGTTCCACATCCCCTTTTTCCACACTTTGAGTTTCCATTATTGTTGAGGTTTCTGGACCACCCGCTGTTTTGTGGTGCTGCAAAGAAAGCATTTAATTAATAATTACATCGAGTTGTAGACCAAATAAATAAACTCTCACTCCTTAAACTCTCAACTCTTAAAAGTCTATTCACAATCACAAAATATATTCAAAAGGCCTGGTTTACCATCCATCAAACTGCTTTGCACTCCCATTATAAACACCTGCATCTTCAATGGTATTTGTCAGCAAGAAGAAGAGAAAACTTACTGTAAAAACTGGCAAGCCTATTTTCGCTGCCTCCTTTTCCTTTTGGGAGAGCACCATTTTTCTTGACCCTGCGCTGTAGATGGAAACACACTTTACAGTCACTGAGCATTAAGATAAAAGGCTCTCCTAACACCACCTAAATGTCAAGAGGAACGTTTTACTAAAAAGTAGGACCTTAATGAACCAAAACACTGAAAAATACTGCATTTACATATGAAAACGGATATCCAAATATGATATCCAAATGCTCACAAATACTTCTGACATTATTGTAGGAGAATGCTTTTTAACACTTGTTGATGTCAGCATTGTGAATTTCCATTTTCATTTCTGCATATTCTCATGGGTAAATTTATGTATAATCAGAACATGGTTCTTTATTTTTCCATTCCATTGCACATTTTCCTTTCCCACGCATACTGTCCATTTTGCTGATTTAATTTATTTGGTTGCTTCATGTATTTGGTTGTTTTATCCCAAAGTTGACAATGTTCTTATGAAAAAAAAAAAAAATCACCTGGAGCTTCCCAATCCTGAGACACGGTCCACATTTCTCTCTTCACCATCAACCTCTTCCCTCCTGCAAACATCCGCAAGGTCCTGGTATCAAGATGGGGAAAATTCACATCTTTCAACCTTTTTAATGAAGACAGGTTCTTTTTAAAGATGTTCACAAGTTTTTGAGTGAAGGCAAGATCACACAAAGTGACATACCTCTTTGGTCAGGCCAGTTGGTTGCCTCTTCAGATTCTTGTGTCCTCTGGATGGAGGATAGAAGAAAAAAAATTGATTTGCTGGCCCATACCTGCGTATGTCAACCATTTCTTTTATAGAGTTATACGTACAGGGCAGCCATCAGCGCCTCGTGCTCTGCAGCCTTGACGGCAGCAAGTTCTTCCTCTTTGGACAAAGCTGCGCTACCTTTTTTGTCTCTTGCGTACCATGTCAGATCTTTGCCTTTCTGCCATCGTCCTACTGGTGCCATCAAAGAGTTCCCTGCAAATAAGACAGAAGAATTGAGAGCAGTTGAGAAAGAGTGTGTTGTACTGGTTATTTCTATTGTATTGTACAGCTAGTTTTACTTTTAATGTAGAGACAGCTACTGGAGAGACAGTGCATTAAGGTACAACTTGTAAAATGCTACGGTTGCATCCATGGGGATTATAAAAGGCCTCAAAGTGTGTAGATTTTAATAGTACATATCGATGGACATTTTCTGATTCAGATTATGAGCCCAACATTCAAGTAAAACTCATGGATGCAGTACTCCAAACAAAGCTCAATGAGCACAAAGTCTGTCAGAGTCGATGGAGCAACTCCAAAGGAGGACACTTAATGGCATCAGTCACTTTGAATCTTGCAGCTTATGATGATGTAGTGGGGCTGCAGCAAACAATCATAGTCATTATCAATTAATCTGCAAGTTATTGTCGGGATTCTGTGATTTATCCTTTCGTGCTCATCACCAAAGATTCACCAAAGTCTCACAACAAATATTTGGCGTTTTTGCTTGAAAAATTATTAATCAATTGTCAATTTTTTGTAGGTTGACTGACTAATCTATAACGACGTTGGCATTTGAAGATACTGACTTGACCATTTAAACTCACTGGAACAACAAACAAATTCAATTCAGTTTTGGAGGTAGACTTTTCCCTTTAATGTAACACATAAATGAAGACATATTTCACTTTCGAGAAAGCAACGTTTGGGTCACATCCTCTCCACAGTCACCATACTTTAAAATAAAATAAAAGCTTTATGATATATAATGGGTTTTACGTAAGTTCATGTCCCCAAAATATCTGTTGGGTAACTGCATTTATCATTGAATGCCACAGCTATGGTGGGTGCTACGTAGTTCTTGTTTGGCATGCTGACATGTGTAAAGCGGAGTGGCTAACGTTACGTGTGTCTGCTCAGCAGGAGCAAAGAAAGCCGGGACCTGCAGTTTGTAGACTGGAAACAAGAATAAAATCGAGGGAGTACACTAGCCCAGACACTGTGTAATGAAGGACTCTACAGCAAAAGGTATGAAAAAGCAGCAGGTAGCGTACTGAAGCCTTGGCGTGTAACGTTAGCTGTGATTTTAAAAGTCCTGCTCTATTGGTTTCGAGTTAGCAGACTGCTATTAGCAGTGTGTCTGGTTTACGCTGATAGCGGACTTGAGTGGCAGGGTTTTCAAACTTACCGAGATAATTTTCTCTGTGTTTATCGCCTTTCACGTCATCCCAGTTGAACTGGTCCTGGCCCCCTCGGACCCCTCCAGATCTCGAGGAACCAAACATTTTAGTCCGATCCTTTGAGGACCTGCAGAAAAGCGTGTGTGCTGTTAGCTTAACCCACTGACTTTAGCCGCATTAGCACACGAGCAGCGCGGCCTTCAACATTCAATCATCCGGGGAGCTCTGCGGTAAGTTTAACCGGGTAACCTCGCTGCGTTCACTGGAACAAAATATTTCCTGGTGGTAGTGTTCAACTTTGGCCACTGAAACGTATCCGGTAACTAATTTTGTCTATGTTGGGTAAAGCAGTTTTCAGCTCCAACATTACTCTGCGGCCTACAAAATAAAGCTACACTAAAAAGAGTGCCGTGTCCCCCTTTAAAGCAGAAACTGCAGCTACCAATCAGTTACATACATATATTTAAAATAGCTGCGTTTGTAGCGTCTTTTCTTCTTGGGCTAATGTTAGTAAAAACTTCTGTGCTTTTGTCGCGCGCATTCTCGACGCTCGCGAACGTAACGTGTTGATGTTTTGGCCCGCAGTGATGACGTAGGGTGCAAATTTTTCCCCAATGGCTCTGACAGCAAAGACACAGAGCAGAGGAAGGAGGAAAATCTCCTGAGACGGGCCCAAAGTCTTGGACTAACGTAACCTCCCGATGTACATGAGATATTTTTCCAGGCTATTTTCAGGTAGGAAGGAAGATATGTGTCTCTCCTCTGTTATATTTGAATGATTTGTCATTTAACTCTAGCTAGTAGTGCCATTCATAGTAGTACCATTGCTTTTCAGTGTGATAGGAGTCAGGTTGTTTCTACTACGTTGCTGCAAGGGAATGTGATTGTTCTGTGTTCACAGAGCAGGATTAAGTTAAACTGATGCAACGTTACCTTAAATTTAATCGTTGGTGTGCTTGCTGATGCACAACAGTGCTGCATTGCATACTTTGCCTGGCTGTTAGTGTGATTTCTGTGCAACAAATGTAATGTCATCAAGAATGATTGATAAGCCAAATCGTGCTTTATTACCTGTAGATAGGAACAATCTGTGATAAGTGTTTTGTAGCAGCCCCATAGACATCTGCTGTATGTATTTATCAGCCATTGCATATAAAGTGCATACTCAATATGTTATACTTGCCATAATGTATTAAGGCCTAATGCTGAGGCCTTTTAAAGCCCCCATTCACTCCTGTATCTTTAAGTCAGCATTTCAGTTTGTTTATGTATTATTGTAAAGTTATCCAGAAATCCTACCCATCAGTATCAATGCACAATTTATCTACACAATCTACACAATGCAAAATCAATCACACACATTTTGTTTAGGAAATGCTTCCCTAGTTTGTGTTGACCGTCCTTAAAACATTAATTCAGCTTATCCATGCAAGTCACATTTTTTTGGCACCAGTGAGTGAGTCAGTGTACTTTTCAAAGTGTACTTTTTTAATCTGTTAGATAATTGTGGCATTGACTTATAAACACTCATTATACTATTGAAACATGGAAAGTGCTATATTGCAGTTTCTGTGTGCTATGTTTGAATTGACTGAATATAAAACATGCTGGAACGAAGATAAACAGCATTAGACTGAATAAAGATGTCCATGAAATCCCCAAATCACCTCTACTTTAGGGCAAACTGAACCAACAACACTACTCTTTGGACAAATACTGCATGTTGTCCTCTAGGGCGGCAACAAGCAATTGTTTTCATAAGTGATTAGTCAGTTAACTGCTTTTTTGATTCAAAAAGTACTTATTTCGACCAGCCACCAGTTCAAAACCCAAAGATATTCAATATGCTCATATAAGACAACATATAAGACAAAGACAGACATTTAATGATCACATTTGAGAAAGCACTAATTGGTTAATCAACTTACTGTTTCAGCTATCAGACTGAACACATGAGCAGACACCTGATAGTTTTCACATGATTTAAATTTTGTTCCAAGCAAATGTCAATCACATGAGGTTTAGTGCACATGGTTAAGCTTCCAATCAGTGTCGGCCCATGCTGACTGTAAACTCTTGTGTCTCTTACTTCCTGTCTAGCAGTTCAGTGCCAGTTTCACACTGGGGCTGTAACGAACAGCTATTCTGCTTATAAGGTTGTAAGGTTATCTGTTTATTTGAAATCATTTGTTGTCTGTAAAATGTCTGGACATATGATAAATGGCCATTTGTTGGTTAATGTTATAAATTAAAATAGCATATTTGGTCTGACTGGCAGCAGAAGAGCAAAAAATATTGATACAAACATAGGAAACATTAGGAATTTAGTTTTTTCTGGAATTTACTTTAACTTTATAAATACAAAAAAGATTTTACTGATTTAGTTGATGAATTTGTTCCAGGACTAATTATAATTGTTTAGAAGTCTGTATGTTAATGGTTATTGGCAATAAATCTACCAACAAACAAACTTAATAGGTCACTGTGAATTGAATATCTGTGGGTTGTGGACCTGGTTTTGGTCAGACGAATAAAGTAATATGAAGAGGTCCTCTACGGTAACAGAGCTGATCCATATTGCCCAAATAGGTTTATGGATTACTTAAATCCTGTGGTGGATTGGTTTTAAGGGTTATAGCTGAATGAATACCCAAAAAATGCTCAGACGTTGTCACTNNNAAAAAAAAAGGGACTCCTGTACCTTTTAATGAGCCATGTGGCTGTTTACTGGAAACATTCAAGAGGCAATGGAGAATGCCTCTTGTCATTTGCACCTGCAAAGACAAGTTTGCTGCATCTAGTTTGCCAGGAGAACAAGCAGGCTCATAATGCTGTGAATAGATCCTAGAGGCTTGCCAAAGTCCAGCAAAATTAACTTTTGTTTTTGTTTTTAAAGATGGATTATGCTAAGATATGTGTGTGTATATAAATTTTAATTTGGTAGATAGCAGTATTGTCATATGGAATATCTAATTTTTGGACTAACTGCCAACCTGTCTGATACCTGACATTGATGTAAGTAATAGGCCTGTAACAATCATTGATTATGATTAGCTTTTCACTGTAGTTCTTTAAACTCAATAGCACAGCCAAATACTTCCTGTTATACTGTAATGTTTTTCTTCACCCATAGAAAAGATCACACTAGTAATTACTTAAGAGAAAGGAGGGTAGTTTTAGCCTTCTACTCAACATTTAAAATTGATCTTGGACAACAAAATCTACTGGGGTGTAAACATGGCCATGCCTTGTTTTTTCCTCCCCTCCTCCCATCTGCACTTGTTCACAATCTACCAGCATACAATCACACCCTCCATGTTCACTTGAATTTCCCGTCTCCTCGAGCTCTGTGTGTACAGAGGAAAGGTAAGGAGGAACACTACAGGCATTACATTGTTCTTTACTTGAGCAGCTTACCTAAAAATATTGGTAATGAATGAAACATTGTGTTGAATATATCACCGCACACGGAAGGTAAGATTTTGAAGTTACTAGTTTCCATAGATGTTTCATACAAGTACTGTGCTTATTAGGCTTGTCAGTGATTGGATGGCTGCATTAACTAGATAAAGAGAGTTTAAGTGATCATTTACTTGAATATGACCCCTTATCTATATTAAAAGCAATTTTTCTTATTAGCTTCTCTGGTTTTCTCCCAAGCGGAGTAAGCCTCTCCAATTAGTGAATAATTGCTCCCTGACAGCACCACGGTAACCTCATGGCTTGCCAACCAGTTGATTGCCTCTGTTCTTGTGGGGGATGTTTTGTTTTTGTTTTTAGCCTCATTATTTGGTTCCCCTTTGAGGATCTGCCATCTTAACATTTGATCATGTCTATCCCATCAGAGTAAAGCTTTCCTAAACATGTTAACCCTCTGTAATGTTGAGAAAGATCTTGTCTTTTTAAAGCCCTCTGTTTGGGCACAGACGGGTTTGGTCCTATAATGATTTGTGCCATAATATTTTAGTGGATATGTGTCCCACTTGTTTCCTGTACTGAACTTTCCTCTCCACATCTCCTTTAGCTATGGCTGGACCCAGGCCTGTGGTTCTTAGCGGCCCGTCCGGGGCAGGGAAGAGCACTCTGCTGAAGAAGCTCATGAAAGAATATGACAGTGTCTTTGGCTTCAGTGTCTCCCGTAAGTGCGCCACTCTACGCCACTCAAGTATTTCTCATTAATTTTGGTGGATGGAGATGTGGAAGTTTTACATGTGTTACACATACAAGCAAAAGCAGTTTTTATTCAAATAGGGCTGCAAATAAATTTACGTTACATATACATTTAATTATTTGACAGACGCTTTTATCCAAAGCAACTTACAACTGAGGAACAGCATACAAGCATCAACAGAGCATCAATACAGCACGAGATCTACAACTGACAACACATACCAATAAGGGCAGCATCAAACACTAGTAATAGCAAATAGCATGTATGGCAATACAATGGAGTAAATACCAAGGGAAAGAAGTAAAAGTTAAGAAAAAAGGGCAATCAATACAAGAGAATTGATAAATTGATAAGGGGATAGAAGAAGAGCACAGGAAGTGCATGTTAGAGGTTAGGGGTTAGAAGTGTTATAAGAGAAAGAGCTTCTTGAAGTTAGAGAGGGACACCCTTGCTCTGATAGCATGTGGTAGCCCCCCCTTTTAATAATTGTTAAAATGTCTTATCAATCTGCAGATACAACTAGAAATCCTCGACCTGGAGAAGAGAATGGCAAAGGTACTGCTTGTTCCTCTTCTCTCATAAGCACTGTAACAGTAAATCACTTTGAGTTAGCAGTATTGTTGCTTTCTTTATCTGTATTCCCTTTCTCTGGTTTCAGATTACCATTATGTCACACGGGAGGTGATGCAAATGGGTATTGACAAAGGCGATTTCATTGAGAACGCAGAGTTTTCTGGGAACATGTACGGGACGAGTAAAGCTGCTGTGCAAGACGTCCAGGCAAAGAACCTCATCTGTATACTTGACATTGACATGCAGGGTGTGAGGAACATCAAAACAACAGACCTCAATCCAATCTACATCTCTATCCAGCCGCCTTCCATGGCTGTCCTGGTAAGCACAGAAGGAAATGCACTTGATTTAATTGATGCCCTGCACACCCATCTGGAGGTTCCTATTTTCCTGTCGGAAAGAAGATCCTGGGTGTCATACAGGCTTTGGATGCTCAGAATATTTCTGAATGCCTTCTCTACATCAAAGTCTTTTGTTGATTTGTATTGTTTTAGGAAAAACGTTTAAGAGACAGAAAAACTGAGTCAGAGGAGAGCCTCCAAAAGCGTTTACATGCAGCCGAGGTGGACATGAAGTTTAGTGAGTATTTATTATTTGTTTGAAAAAATGTAACCACATAAACTTCATAAACATGACTCTGAACATAAGTATATTTACTTCTAGGTAAAGAACCTGGTGTATTTGATGCCATAATCGTCAATGATAATTTGGAAGATGCTTATGGGCAGTTAAAAAATGCTCTTCTGGAGGTGAGTTAACTCATGCAGAACACAGTCCTTGACTTTAGATAGTCAACACACATATTCGTTGGTGATTTAAAGAGTTTGGAGTGTCACTTCTTTTTTTATTTATTTATTTTTTTAGCCTTTCCAAAGCCGCCAAACAAAAGAGTAAAGGTGTAAGGAATTGAATAAACATAATGTTTATCTGCTCTAATGTAACCTTCACGTTAGCCTGTCTGGCTAATTTGCTTACTACCTACAGTAGTAACACAGCAAGCGGTTAAGAGTTGCCATATTAGAAGCTAACTACATTATTTTGTGGGGTTATATTAGAAAGTTCCCCACTCACAACTAGCACATGCATGATAATGTACCATATCTTACCACAGACTATATATAAGTTTACATTGTCCTCTTCTTTCTTGGATTTGGTGGAGTTTATTCTAGCCAAACGTTAAAACTACATTTGCCTAACACACTGGTGAGGCCTCATCCTAAAATCCTTTTCTCTTGGAATGTTAAAACTGAATGTAAGAATCCAAACTGGATTATGTTAGCTAATAGTCTGATCTTATATTTGGCTAACTAGCTCTACATGGCAATAGAAGAACATTGCCGTTTTGTTAATTTTCATGTCTCCTTCACAGTCTGTCAACAGATGAGGAAAACTTTTTGCCCAAGACATGTAGCTTTAGCACAACTTGTATATTCAAGATTTTTCAAGCAACTCATGTCTTTTGCTTAATTCGCTAGCTTAGTTAGCTACAGCTGATAAAACTGACAGTCCCCCTCTAAAAGTGAGAGGACTGCTTTTGTCCACTTCCGTCTGAAATCAAGTACCAATTGGCTCAAAATTTCATGTACATTTTTAGAGGTTGATCTGCCCCTCTTATTGTAAACTGCATATGTGGTATGCAAGGGAAAAGCATGACAGGCATAACAACAGCATGTAGGAGTGGTGGGGCTTAGCTTCACTTCATTTTAGCATGTCACAGATATACATGAAGTTGTCTTCAATGCAACTGACTCAAGAGAATATTGAGAAAGGCAAAATCAAAAGTGCCATTGCCCTGTAATCCATTTATGGTTACAGTGGTCGCTGTTTAATAAAAGTTGTGCAGTCTGCATTGTCCATTGCATAGATTTGTTTGTATTTCCTGCCCAACATGACCTACTTGTATTGGGATCATTAAAAATATTTCTTTCCCTTCTCTAGGAAATTACTAAGGTCAAGAAAGTCAACATGTCTTCATAAGACATAGCAGTCTGCCACGTTTTTTTGGTCCCTTCCAGCCACTCCTCACAAAACCACAGACCTCCATTCCAGTCGTGAACATTCCCTCAGATGGTGGTCTGTGAATATGTACAGTAGGGTTCACCAAATGATATATTACATAATGTAAAGTGGAACATTTTTTTAGCTATTGGGAAGCACTTTCCATGTTTTTATTTTGATTTGTATTAAGAAAAAATACTCCAATAATGCTTACTTGATGTTCTGTTGGTTTTTTTAAACACAGATACAACTTCCAGCAATGTTATATCCTCCCCACCAACCTGGACTAAACAGAAACCGAGAGTAACATAACTCATTCTTACTCAACTCATATTTCAAGTGTATGAAAGAGTTTCTGGATATTGTGTTGGTTGGAGGTTGTGAATTATTCTACTCTTATGGCTTGAGAGTTTTTTGTGCTGCCAGTTGCACTATGTTGATGGGGAAACAGACTTAAAGAGACATTGAAATTAACTGGAGACACAGACAATGAGAGTTTGATTTCAGGCCCCTGTGCTAACTCCATCAAAGTTTGGTTTGCTGGATAACCACATGTGCTGTTGTGCTCTAGTGGGTAAAGGTAGAAAATGTTGCTTATGATATAGCTTTTTTATTTTGGAGGCGTTATAACAGAACAATTTTGTTTATTTTACAGTTGTAAATTTGTAATACTTTTATATTGTGTAACTATCATTTTGCAGCTTAACTTGTCCAGTAAAATGACATTCAGTGGACTGTTTTGATTCCTACCTAAAGGAGGCGGGGGTAATTTTAAAGGGCAACTAAATTGCGTGTTTATCTTTTCATATTACATTGCTTAGAATCAAGCACACACATCTCTTATACTTGAAAACCGAAAATATTTATGCCTCATCTGTAATTTGATATGTTTATTTTTTTCCCCTCTGTAACAGTCAAGTTTTTATTTTATTTTAGTGTCCACTTATACAGTAATGAAATGTTACATCATACTGAGATGCATGCAGCTCTCTGGCTTTCCATTAACACTTAACCAGCTCTGTTAATAATGTGCATGTTGTGGAAAAATGTATTCTTGAAGTCCATTAAACATCCAGCAGTAACACTGTTGTCTGTTAAAACTTGTTACACTAAAATACTGGAAGAATTATTTGTATGTGTGCTATAAATAACTGAAAGAAACCGACCATAGTTATTATTTGCAGTACATTTATTTAATTAAGATTAAACACCAAGTACTCAAACATCTTTCCCCAAACTACACATGTACAGTACAAGCAATTACAATCTGTTAATGCCTAAATGTTAATACATAACATGATCCTTGTAACTAACTAAAAAACCTTTTAAAAACAACACAACCACAAATCTTTAAGAGGCCAGTTACTCTGTATTCTAGTCACTTTTTAAATTGGATTGAGAAGGTAGTAAATTCTGCGAGCTCAAGTACTTTGCACAAACATCAAATATGAAATTACATATCTGGTTACTCCAGATGAACACATCTGCTTTGGAAAAGCAAATACATGCAGTCACTCATCTAAATGTCTATTACTTGCATATCAATGTCCCTTGTGATATCCTGTGTACTGACAGGAAATTGTACTGCATTAACACAAAATGTCTAAAAAGCTGAGTATAACATTCAGTTCACAATGGCAGAAACATGTTTCGAAATAATGACGTAAATGCAGTCAAACACAGATCAGATGTGAAACAGGTTGTCAATTCACTGACTAAATGATTTGCTTGTAGAAGTATCATCTGCAAACCAATAAATCATTCACAAACAAAGAAGTAGAGAACTTCTGTTTGATTTTGCCAAACTGACTAATTTGACATCACACATCTTTGATTAAACTCTTAAACTCTTGATTAAAGTTCTGTTATGTAAAATGAATTTACATAATCAGTGTTGCATATTTTAACAAACGTATAGCAATACTGAAGTAGAAACATGTTGACATGACCTCGTTACTAGTCATTAGCTTCAACATTTGCTGCTTCAGGAATCCAAGGCACTTCAAAAAGGCATCATTTCTTAAAAGGTACAAAAGTAAAACCGAAAAAAATATATATATACCTAAATATACTATATAACTATTTGTTTATGTATATAGCAAGAGTCTGCCTGGATGAGTTAATATTGGTGGGTCAAGGTTCCTGATTGTGTGAAGGAAACATGATTTTTTAAATGTATTTTTTTCCCAACTCAATAACATAGTCATTGAAATTGGTCATCAGTAAAATGTCAAACCTTAATTTCTTGGTTTCTGTCCACTGTTTGGGACGGACTTACAGTGGCATAGTTATACCTACATTTTCCAACTCGCCTCATCTAAAGAGACCATCTGACTCTAACCACTTGGCAAGAAAAAGACACTCAGCCTGTTTTCTGATGGGCAGCTTCAAAATGGAATGGTTTGTCAAATGCAGCAAATATACTTCAGGTTAGGATATGTCTTATGCATCATGTAAGTAGAAATGTCCCCATTTAAGACTAAGATGGTTTATGGTACCAAATTGCTACTACTGGTTCTGATAAAGGTTATCACTGATTTGAAGAGTGACTGGGTTGCCCACTGATGTGTAGCCGTAGGTCTGCGTTGACACTTTGGTTTTAAAGCTCTGTTGCCCACCCTCAACTCTCTGCACCTCTGAGCAGTATGAAGGCTTCACTTCCAGCTTTGCGTGGGTCACTTGGATGGGCACGTGCCTCTCCGTCCTGGACCGGGCTCCGCTGGCTTGCGGGACAGCAGATGAGAAAAGGCTGCTGGAGAGATGCTCTCTGAAGCGACCGAAGAAGCCACTCCTCTGCCTTGGGACCACGACAGGCCGCCCCACGTTCAGGAGCACCGGCTGTCCCACTGTGGACCCGCCGATCTCCCTCTGGAGCACTGAGATCTCACAGGGCTTTTCTACAGCAGGGTTGTGCGTGCTGGAGGAGCCATAGGTCTCGCCTTCTTCTGGGACATAGTCCTCCAAGTCTTCGAGGGTCAGGACTTGGGCTCCTTGGGTCAGAATCTGAGGCTCCTGTAGTCTGAATGAGTTCCGATCATCATCTTCATCATCAGGCTCAGAGATTTGTTGATCATCCAGGTCATCGCTGTCCTCTCCAGCTGCAGTGAGGACAGATGAGAGCTCATGTGGCTCTCCGGTCATTCCAGAGATAGATTCAGAAGTAACATTACCCTCCTCTTCATCCCAGGACAGCGGCTGGCTGCTGACGTCTCCCTGCAGCTGGGCCTGCTCCACCAGCTTGTTGTTGGAATTGTTAGCATTTGGGTTTTCTGGTGGAGACCTTTTGGGTCTTGAGGGAGTGGCTGCACGATCAGACCCTGCAGGTGAGATGCCTCTCCTCCTGGGCAATCTGGGGGATTTATTGACCTTATACTCGATGACTTCCTCTACCTCAACCCACCTGGGCTTGCTCTCCATTGCCCTGGCTTCAGCACGCTCAGGTTCAGTGACGTAGAGGGTTGGGATCGTGGTCTTTCTTGAAGTGGGCATCCTCCTGGGCCTGGCTGCAGGGGGCTCTGGGGTGGAGGTCTCCGAGCGGTGGGCTCCAACAACAGTGAGGCCGGGGGACCTATGCCTCCTCATACGTGGGTTCTTCACCACAGTGGTTATAGTCTCCTCACTGGCATGAAGAGAAAAATACAGAGACATTAGAAAATTTCTTTACAAAATACCAGGCTGCATGCAGATTTCACTGTGATGATTAAAGCTAGTGGGCATACACCGCCACACATGAGCCAGTACAAGTGACACAGGGCTATGTAACTAAATAGGAAAAGCTGACTCCTCAAAAGCTTGACAGGAAAGTCTGACGTCAAGTAAACACTTCCCACCATAAGCTTGCTGAACTGCATGCTGTGTGTTGCTACAGCAAAAAGTGTTGGACTCAAATATAAATGCTGACTGAGCAGCTGCAGTAATAAAGTTGGCAGTTAAAGACGACAGCACCCTGGTGAGGACAGCCCATCCTTTCATCATCTTTGTGATAGAATCCTTTGCACTCAGGGTTTAAGTAGTTCCTAGCAATTCATACATGGACAACAGAGAGAAGCACACAACCAAAAAAGCTCCACATTGCCATTTTATATTTTAGCAATGCAATATCTACACAGCAAGGCCAAAAATACAACATTCATTGCATTTGTATGACAAAGCCAGCAACTGCAGATGATCCTGAAACAAATATCCTTGAAGATTCTTGATGTTTTCAAAGGATCAGTTAGATATGAAGCTTTTTTTCCCAGCATTTCTTGCTGAAGGTATAAAGACATGAAATGCACAGAGGAATTGTCTACAGCATGATCTGAAGTCCAACCAGGCAACATGCTTCCAACACTTACATGATGATGGTTTTCTTTGGTATTCTAGTCTCCTGCTCAGTAACTACAGGGGGAAGCAGAATGAAGGAGATTTAATAGACCAAATAAGAGTCTTAAACCTAGAGTTGAAAGAAAGTCTAAAATATAAGATGGATCTTTAAATGTATCTTTAAATCTGCATTATTATTATGAAAAAAGTGCACATTATTCAGAGTCTCCTTTTGTAAGGACAAAGTCAGTGTGCCTACCTTCAATAGTGATGGCCTGCTCACCAGTGCGAGCCAAAGCAGAGGGTGGAACTAAATCTGCAGCACACTTGGCACTGCCCAGACGGTTGGACAACTGGCAAAAGCAGGAAATATATTTTTAGAGTCCTAAAGATGACTTATTGTTGCTAATTGATTGACTTATAGTCAGCTCTTGGGTGCAAACACAATCATAATGCTGAATTTAAGTGATTATGATTATTCTGCACAGAATGTATAGCCACAAGAAGTGTTTATGTTTTCCCTCCTCTACATATTAGTTTAAATAACACTATCATAAAGTTTGTGATTAAAGTATGATCTTTTATTGTTGACCAACCTCACACTCATAGTGCCCCAGGTCTCTCTCTGTCAGGTTCTTTATTACTAAGACCAGAACCCCACTACGGAGCTCGCTGTAGGTCTGATACTTTTCCTGGTCAGTCAGCAGCCTGCCATCCTTGAACCACCTTTACCATAAACAGGGACACAGCCAGAGGTTAACACACAGCACAGGGCAACAGAAATTTCAAAGGACCTCCTGAATTTAATTACACTGTTCTGCAAATTTCATTAATGTATGCATACCTGATCTTGGGGCTGGGGGCGCTCTGCATGACACAGGTGAACTGAGCGTCCTCACCAGCGACAAATGTAGCATTCCTCATTTTATTCACAAAACGAGGAGGCACTACAAGAAATATCAACATATTATACATGTTTAAACCATACACTGTATATAAAGATGAATGGAATGACAGCTCCCCAAAAGTTAAACCAAAACATCCTGGTCGCCCCCTGGTGGCTGGCTGCAATATTGGTCCCCAATGTAAATGGATAGGAGATGGGCAAAATTGATAAATCAAATCCAAGTACACGTCAATTAAATGTTTTCCAAATATAGTTTCTGTCAGTTTAGGAAGTTTTTAATCACACTTCAATTACATTTTAGAGCCAATTCATAACAGAAGTTATCTCATTGTACTTTTATATAGAGCAGGTCCAGACCGTACTGTTTGAAGTATTATTTACAGACACCCAACACTTCCCACCAGCAAGCACTGGGCAACAGTGGCAAGGGAAAACTCCCTTTTAACAGGTAGAAACCTTAAGCAGAACCTAGACTCAGAAAGTGATGTATGATCAACTGTTTCTGATTTGGTTTTAGTCTTTAGTTATTAGTTACTTGTTGCTATAAGAAGGGGATTTCACATCATGATTGACAGTTGAGCCCTGCTCGCGATTGAGTGGGCAGGCTGTATGGGTGGGACCTTGATGTGGCGGCTCCAGCTACTATCACTACTGCGCAGACTCTGGTTCCAAATGACGTCACAAGCGCAAGATAGCGTGTCTGGGATATTTGGCCTCATTTTATATGGTGGGAGTTAGGGGAGATGCGTCCACCTTTGTACACAGTCTGGTTCAAATACTATAGAGGTTCATGAAGTCCATGAGCATAGTAAAAATACTGAATACTGTGCTGGAGCAATCTCTGAAAAAGCTAAATAAACTAATCCCATGTATTATTGTTAACATAATAAATGCTTCACAAAAATCTATTACTGAATTCCAAAAACTCTTTGAATATAAATTAAATATTCAGGTATTTTAGGACACTATCACACTATATGTCACTTACCCTGAACAGTGATCTTGCCGAGAGTGCTGGCATTGCCAGCTGGGCTTGTGGCAAAGCACATGTACTGGCCAGAATCATCCGCTGTCATATTATCCAAGATCAATGTGCAGGAACCATCAGGATCCTCAATGATGATGTGATGAGGATCTGCCTCCACAGTACGTCCATCTACATTCAGCAAGTAAACCAATGCACTTACCAAACACATGGGACCTCAGATACTGTTTGTATACAGAAGTTAGTCTGTCACTCAGCAGTTGAGGGCATACATCATTACTCACCATTAGTCTATATACTGTCTTTCTATAAAATGTGGTGCAAATGACGTACCCTTGTACCAAGTGATTGCAGGTTTGGGTACTCCAGTGGCTTTGCAGGCCAGCTTAACAGTCTGTCCCAGCTCTGCTGTGCAGTTTGCCAGGATTTCATCAAAGTCAGGAGGGCCTGTAAAAGAAGATTAATCATGGAAGGTTATGTTTGAAAATAGATTCTGAGTGATAAACAAGAGAGTACAATAAAGAAAAAAAAAGTTAGACTGTGTGTTTGTGTGTGTGTTCTGCTCACTCCAGGCAGGCATGCTGTATCGCTGCTGCAGTTCTCTGAGGTCTCTCAGCCACGAGTTCTTGATGGTAACAGTTCGGGCCTGCAAGGTGTATTTCCTCACAGAGTCCTCACGTTCATGCCAGATCTCAAAGGCACGGTCATCACCCTCAACAGTCTCATTTACATCAATGTTATTCAGCTGCAACAGGATGAAGAATACAGAAAACAGAGTTCAGGGTGCTGGTCAGGACAGATTAGACAGTAAGATTTAAAAGTCTTACCTTCATCATGTTCTTAAAGACATATGCTTGTGTATCAGTGTTGCTGTCTCTCTTGGGTTTGCAGATTATACAGTAGTTCTTAAACAGGAAGACGTGGCGGTGGTGACCTCTAGAGGACGTCCTAATTCCTGGAGCCCCTTCCCACACTTGGAAAGGTCCCTGTTTTCAAAAGAAAAGAAAAAACATACAATACATAAACATAAAACAAACTCATTCATGCCACTGATTACTGTACTAGTCAGGAATGCAACAATAACTCCATCTACCTGTCTTATTGGCTCTCCTAATACTTCCAGTGTGGCAGGATAGTTCTCGATCATGGAGACATGGTGGGTATTCTCAGAGCGCTGAGGGAGGGCAGATACCATGGCATATGCTTCTTCCAGTAGGCAGCAGTTCTGACCATTTCTAGCCTTGTTTCTTATGAGCTCCTGAAGATGTTGGGGATGAGATTTCAATAAAACTGCCTTAAACATGAAAGTGATGTACAGTGGATAGAAAAAAAAATCTACATACCCCTGTTAAAATGCCATGATTTAAAATAATGAGTCAAAGATAAATCATGTCACAACTTTTTCCACTTTAATGTGACCTACAGTATAATGTGCACAATTCCATAGAAAAACAAATTGAAATCTTTTGGGG
>JAPMOB010230454.1:0-17618 GCA_029875015.1 Lepomis gibbosus
GTGTGTGTGTGTGTGTGTGTGTGCTTGTTCTTGTTTTTATATCCCAGTGTGGATCGGGCAAACGAACCGATAGAGATGTGTGTCACTTGTGGGGACAAAAACTGAGGTCCCCACGGTTACAAATTGCTTTTTGAGGCTTAAGACTTGGTTTTAGGGTTAGGGTTAAGCCTAATTGTAATAGTTAAGTTTAGGGTATGGGTATAGATAAAGCACTTTGTCTATGAGATGTCCCCACAGAGATAAAGGAACAAACACATGTGTGTGTGTGTGTGTGTGTGTGTGTGTGTGTGTGTGTGTGTAGGTGTGTGTGTGTGCGCGTGCGCGCATGTGCGTGTGTGTGTCTTTAACAACACTAAGACAATCTTTGTAACTTAATGGTGCTGTCTGCAGCTTTCATGGAAATATGAGGCAATGTTTTACTTTTTGTAATGTTGGGGTCACCATAGAAAACCTCATCAAATTTCAAGTAGAGAAATATCATTTAATATTTGGTGATGCCAAACCTCCTAAATTTCTGGTAATGCATAGTATGCATTTGTTATTCCCATTGCACAGAAAAAGCTAGTAGATACTAGTAGATAATAAAACCCTTGCTACGACTTTCTGAATGAGCTGCAACTGCGTGAATCAGGCCAAGAGAGCGTCACTTTAGAGGCTAAAACTTTAGGAGCATGTGGCCTCTTAACTTGCAGTACCTTTTCAGTAAACAGTTTTTATTGTTGTGATTCATCTGTTTGGCCCCCTGTGCTGCTCTGCTGTAAGAACCTGGGTGGGGTGTAAGAGCAGCTTGCCCAACAAGCAGAATTTAGATTATAAGGCTTTCACATCTTTGTGGTTTAATTCCGATTTGCATAATTTGCCACTTCATTCTCCCACACAACCCTTACAATTGTGTGTGCGTGTGTGGATTCTCTGGTTACGTGTTTCATTTGGGATTTTAGGTTTTCCTTAGGACAATTTCTTGCTAGTGTTTCTTCAGCAGTTTGGTGTTGTGGGGAGCTTTCAGTGTCACCTGTCAGCATATGGTTATTAACTGAGACACAGGGCTTTGTGTTTAATTCACCCACCACTACTTCTGCGCTCATGGGGGTGAAGTCAGCTGGTTATCCCTATTTAGGTAGGTAGCTACAGGGGGGGAAGCATGCTCTATATTATAGCTGCTTTGTTGTGCACCAGATCCGGAAGGAGTATTGGGAAAATTCATTACACATATTTGTGTTTAAATAATTGAACTGCACATGTAATCATGTTAATTTCCATGTTGTTGGATCATGCTGGCTTTTGTACAATGTAAACTTAACAGCAAGTACTACTGTAAGAAAAGTGGTCAATTGTTAAGACTTGAATAGAGGCCACATATGGGCACTCTGGACAGAGACTTCTCAGAGAGGGATGATACTGGAAGGTCTTAGTTCATGAACACTTTGCCTTGAGAGCAGAAGGCTTGCAAATTATGAACAGTCATGAGGTACTAACCTTTGTCCTATGTACCACGCTCTGAGCGTTGAAAGTGTGAGAATGTGTAATAGATTTTTGTCTCATATTACAAAGAGTCCGGTCTAGACCTGCTCTATATGAAGTGCAATGAAATAACATCTGTTTTGAATTGACGTTGTTTAAAATAAATTGAATTGAATAGATAAAAATGATAAAAATGCCCTCTGTGTGGGCCGTTACAATATGTTTGTGGATACTAAGTTCAGCATCCAGGAGGATTTCAGATATCCTCACTTTATCTTTTATTGCATAAACCATTGACTAATAACCACCAAAACTCTCACTTCTTTTCTAATTTGCTGCATTGTTTGACTTTGACCTACCTGCATGCCTGTGGCTCATAGCCCAGGGGTGTAATTAGGGGGGCAGGGAAAGTTCAGCGACTGTACTCCAGCAAACAGTCTCCAGCATGTGCAGTAAGTCTCGGGACAGGAAGAGAAAGACGCCAGTAAACTCTGCCTGAGTGACTCACAGAGACAAGAAATGCAGAGTTGCACCAATACAAGCGGACCCAGGCAGTGTGTCCTGATTTACACTTTATGCTTCTATGAGACTCCATTTCAGAGGGGAAATATTGTACTTTTACTCCACTACATTTATGTAACAGCTATATTCACTTATGCATTAATCTTTTAGATTAAGTGTGACTTTCAGATGGTATTATTTATGGTATTATTATTTATACTTTATTGCAAATAAACACCCCGCTAATCCGCTAAGCACTCACACAAACAAGACCTTATAAAATGAGTAGGTTAAATCAAGGCGACAAAGTTATGTTAGAAAGTAACCTTAGCAAACTGTCTAGCTTGAAACTCCAACTCTAAAAATGCCCCAGCTTTTTAAACCTCACCCAAGAAGAAATGTTGTCTGAGCTGCTAACGATGATTACTCAGTAAAATAACTGTTTGGCATATTTTTTATACATGAAGACGTCATCTAAAAATGCATTTGGTGTGCTTCAGGCATTGATTAGTACACTCAATCACATGGCAACAATGTTGTCAAGAATATGCAAGCAAGCAGGAACAGGAGATCCACTGACCACTTCCTCTGCATTGCAACAATTCAGTACGGGAGAGAGAGAAAGGTTTTGCCAGAAGTGCAAAACCTCTCTCCAGAGCTATTGGCAACTTGGGTACAGGAGAAAGTAGAGCAATGTCCTCACTGCAAGAAACACCTCAAAAAAATTCAAGCCTACTGCAAGCAGTTAAGTCAATCTACTGACACTGGTGAGTTTTTCAGTGGCTGCACAATAAACGGGAATGTGCAAATAAATATAACAGTCAAAGACTGAAGGAAACTAAAATGCTAGCCTCTTGATGTATGTTGCACTGCAACCACCGTGCACAATGTGCAGGCAGCCACGTGGCATAAAAATGTCTATTGATGAAATAAAACAAAATAAAATTGTTGTCTATTCTTTTTGCCATAGGCCTACCTGGTAACTGTCTTCTTCCATGGAGGCCACTTTTGCTCCAAAAAGAGATGGATGGTGCGCTCCAAAACTATCTTAACCTTGGAGTTCAGCTTGTTTCTTTCTGCCCCTTTTCCATTGAATGGTACCAGCAGAACTCGCTTCGCCTCTACTCGACTCGTTTTGGTGTCCCGTCCTCTGTTTTCCATGCAGATAGTACCCAGTCAGTATAGCTGGTCGTCGTAGTGACGCAGCACAAAACTGCTGTGACGTAATCTTGTGACTGTAATGTAGACACTCACGGTTCAAGTTAAAAACAAATTTAAGAACAAACTGGATAAAGACATCAAGTTCTTAACCTGAGA
The DNA here is from genome assembly GCA_029875015.1 of Lepomis gibbosus. NCBI lineage: Eukaryota > Metazoa > Chordata > Actinopteri > Centrarchiformes > Centrarchidae > Lepomis > Lepomis gibbosus. The sequence continues at coordinate 3,280 of JAPMOB010230454.1, forward strand.
ACTCCAGCACAGAGAAAGGAATTAAAAAAGGACAACCACAAAACGCAACAGTTTGGCAGGTCTGGAGCACCTCCGGTCCAACAGCACGGCCCTATTGATAAATAATAAATGTCAGTAAATGAAAAAAAACAACTCTGCGTTGACCTGCCAGCATCAGGTCCAGTGCCATTCTGTTTTGCAAAGCTACATCTCTGATGCCCTGCACAGTGGAAGTAGGGGTGGAAAAACCCACTTCCTCTAGGGCTGTCAGATTTTTAAGTTCAATAGGCAGTCCATCTATCTTATGTCCATTATTCACGATCCCCCAACAGGGGAAGAAGCCACCATAACTCCTGGTGTCTCTGAATTATTTAATAGTTTGGTATGGTATGGAGTCTCCCACTCCATGAGGGAGCTGAGCCGCTCTGGTTAGTCACCTTTCTTGAGCCCAGCCGGGCTGTCAGGGAGGATGGCCCCTGAGTCAACTAGAAATCTAAATATCTTTCCCTGCCACATTAATTATGTGTTCACAGACATGCATTGATATGCGTCATTTGTGTTTTTAGCCTTTATTTCTGTTGGCGTTTCTTTAGCAGTTTCCTTTATCAGGTTAAGGTGGAAAACTGCCACATATTAGTGTCTGCATGTCTGCTTCAGTGTCAACATGTGTGTCTCTGCGGGTGCTCTCACGTGATTTATGTGTATGTTGCTCCGTCATCTCAGCTCCTGTCCGGTTTCCTGTCTCCGTGGGTTGCTTCTGTTGACAACATTCACACATACACACACACATACACACACACACACACACACACACATTAAAGCGAGACGTTTTAGGCTTCTTATATTTTCTGTCTTATCTATAACGTTACAGTGTCAGCTTAAACGTGCTCAAACCTCTACTCTTGGCTCTTAATGATGTCATACAAAGCCGCACCTCACGTCACGCCCTCTGAGCTATGGTCCGCAGCCAGACCATTTTCCGCAGCCTGGCAACTCCTATGCTCAGTCCCCATCCACACCACTCCTTTTTAGTTTAAACAAACAGAGAATTAAAACCAGTTGATCTCTGTCTACATTCAAACATTACATTAAAAAGTGTAGGCAGATAAGTGTTATTTGCACGGTACAGAATATTTTAATAAAAATACCATGTTAAAAACTCTGTCTGTAGCATCGTGTTTCTGCTTTGCATGAATTATAAGACCCAATCAGAGAGCCGAGCGTGAGCGACTGCATCATCGTTTCTAAAGTCGTACGTTTTGGAACTCTTCAGTTTTGAAATTCAGAGTTTTGAAATGCAAAACAGGGTCGGCAGCATTTCCAAACTTCTCCGTTTTAGGTCTTTGTTTTCGCCGTTGTAGTGTGGACAGGAGGTGCAAAAGGTCTCCGTTTTAAAAGAAAAACACAGTAGTGTGGATTGGGCCTCAGTCTGTCTGTACCCAGCCAGTACAGCTCAGCAGCATAACCATCCTGCTTCAGGATCTTGGCCAATCAGAACACAGTGGGCTTTTGAATGGGGGGGGCTTAAAGAGACAGGAGCATCTACTGCTTATTTCAGGCAGAGGCTGAAATGAGAAGCTGTACCCCAGAAATTTATTTTTGAAAACTCTGAATCATTCAAAATGATACAAGTTTAAGGTTAGCAATCCAGTTTAGTGTCATCCTTCAACAGCCAGCCTTCACACTGAAATTTCTCGAGAAGGTCTAGTTGAAGTTTCAGATTAAAGTTAAATACAAGTTAAAGACTCTGTCGAAAGGGGTAGGATTGTACGGTTCCCAAATGGCTTTTCATTAGTTCTGCTCCTGCTGGTCACCTACATTACATTTTTATCTTTGCTGCAAGAAATAAATCCTTACATAGATTTAAGACAAAATATAGACCTTTCCTTTAAACACAAAGATGCCTGGATCGACTTTTTCTATTACATCAGCATTTGTTCTCCAGTCCAGCTGCTGATCCAGTAGGCTATAGATTCCCAGAATAGACACTCTCCCCCTCACAGCGGTATCAGTGTCACAGAGGTGTGAACTGCACTGGATTTACACTCACTTATTCAGCAATCAATCTGATCAGTTTCCTTCCTCTGGGTTTCTTTGCACATGAATCAACTCCAAGTCTTTCCTCTTTATGAATGAATGACACTGGATTAGTCTGGTTTAAACCTGCTTCATGTGCGTCCACTCACATTCCTCATTCTAGCTCGCTGGCCTCACACTGTCACTACTTTTCTCTTTTTCTGCATTGTTGAGGTTGAGCTACTGCTGTAGCTTATGTATTTGTTCTCTGACAAGAGTGTAGTCAGCGCTTGTTTTCCACCCAGTCAATCAGTGACTCACCAGAGCTCCTCCAGCATCTCTGTGTGTATTTGTGTGTGTGTGTGTGTGTGTGCGTGTGTGTGCGTGTCTGTGCGTGTGTGTGTGTGTGTCAGGATCACAGCGAGAGAGAGTTCAAAGAAGCCGTAGAAGGCTGTCGTGTTAGTGTTAACAAGAAAACACAGCGGACATTTATTTGAAGCCAGTTAAAGCCACAAAGATCCCAGACTTGATTTTCAGTCATAAATCATAAGAACAAAGACATTAGACTCCAAATGGTAGGCTATAATTATACACTTATACACTTTCCAGAACTTGCCTAATAACAAACAAGGTCTTATGCGCAGCAATGTCATACTTCCTGTTGCCATCCCACAAAGCCGGAAAGGAAATGTAGTTATGAGCATGTTGCAACCTATGAGCATGCCCAAATAGAGCAGATAAGAGAAAAAAACATGGGTGGAGGTCTCTATCTTAGCCATTGCCTGCCACTTGGTTAGGTTTAGGGGGGGACAGACAGGAAGCCTTTCTTCCAGCAACATCTACATGCTGGGGGAAAAGGGTCACAACAATTCTGCACCTGTTCTTCTGATTTGCAAGTCCCTTGACAATGTAGGCTACTCATGAGTGTATTGTTACCACAGAGTTTATTAACTGTTATGTACATACTACCTGTGTGTGCTCCTTCTCCTTGTGTGCATTTATGATGTGAAAACTAGTGGAGGACTGAAGATCCTGGTATCTGGACCCCCAGCTAGGGCCTACAAATATTGTTAAAGCTTTTTAAAATAATAACAACAATTATTTTTTAAAAATCTTACACACTGAAAACTCATCACAGAAAACTCTACTATGATTGGTAGATTGCGACTTGTGACATTTGGGACTTGTTTTTTAATCAGATAGATACATAGATACACCAGCAGCACCCACAGAACCCACAGCACACTTAATGTAAATTATTGAAAAATACTCAATATAACAATAATTATTACAGTAGGTTGTAGTCTTTACTCGCACACTGTGCTCATAAATAATCGTTTGCATGTATCTGGTTTTAGGAGCATAATGCGGTGAAATGGTCGCTGCTGATTAAATCTGTTTAAACCTTATTGTTATATTTGTAAAACATTAAGTTTTATATAAAGCTTTTACACTGCCATTTCATCATCAGTTACCTCCCTGTTTTATCATTATTCTCTGTCTAGCTTATTGGACTCTAGCTCTCATTACCTTTCTCTTTTTCTGAATTGTTTGAAGTTGATGTCCAGCAGTGGCTTATTTGGTATTCTGTATCTGTATCTGCAGTCCAGCAAACACTGCATCTTCAGTAACCCCCTGAGTGTGACTCATCAGGAAATGCACTCCTCCTCCAGCACCCACGTATGTGTGTGTGTCTCAGGATCACAGCAAGAGAGAGTTCATAGCAGGCGATGTTGTGTTGCAGTCTAAGGTGTTAAGAGGAACAGCCGAGCCACGATGACTCCATTGGACACACTTAATGTAAGATTACTGAACAATATTTACAACAATAATCATAATAAAATAATGGACTACAGCAGGTTGTAGTCCATGGTTGTAACACTTTTTGCTTCAGCAGCTTCTCAAATTTTTATACAGAGTGCCTACATTTGTTCACTACAAATGGCATCAATTCAGTCCTCTACAAGAATATCACAGACCTCGTGAGTTGATGTCAAATGCAACCTACCCTAGCGGGGTAGGTTGTAACACATGCTGGGGTAAGCTGTAACAATCACACAAAAGAATCAAAAATAGATGCCACACTATATAATAATCTTCCAAAACAGGTAGTGATATCAAAGAACAATGTCTCTCTCTTGCTGTAACAGATTTTGTCTGATGACTCATGTGCATGAACAGTATGTGTATGTAAATTTATCTATAGAATAAACTTACTTAAACGTATAATTAATAAATACTACTAAAATGTTCCTAATTAAAGAACATCTCTGTACATCCTTACTAACTGTGTGTCAATGTGTGTATATTCTTATTCAGAGTCACAGTCAGTGCTTGAAGTGGGCCGGTATTCATCGGTACGTATACCAGCACTTCAATATTTTACTCTTTGGTGTACTGGGACTTTTTCTTGCGCACAGGCTCTTCTCACAAGCGGCCCATTCGCTTTTCTACCCTCTCCATCGGCAGAGACCGAGAATGGAAAAGATTGAGTGACAATACACATGCCAACATATGAACAACATGTGAATGGGGAGTACTGGTCACAGTGCTGACAAACTAATGCTGGTAACCCTTGAGTGCAGGTTTGGTGGCCCCAGACTGAAAAGGGCAATCTGGAAAATATTAAAATCAAGAAAGTGCCTAGTTTGATGTATCGTGGATGGTTGTAAAACTTTTTACAGAAGTGTTACAACTCACCCAACACCTGTCAGCCAATGTTTAGCTCGCTGTATTAGCATAGTGGTTTGAAATTAGAAAGGAAAAAATGCATCAAATGTTGCCTGACAAACTACATTTCAATCTAATATAAGTCAAACAATGCTATCTGCAATAGTATAGAAACTAAACAAAAAATAGCCTTGGTCAAAAAATGTACTTTCTTACCTCAAAATCAGATCATAACCCACAGGCCTGATCGGGGAGGAAGTAGTAAATACTGAAATGATCACCAAACTCCTATCTTATCACTATTTGGTGGAATTGGTGTTGTTACATCTCTCCCCATGTTACAACCATACCCGGTCTGGCCTACACTGTACTCGTAAATAATCTTTCCAGTTCAAATGTATCTGTTTTTAGGGGCAAATGCAGTAAAATGGTCGCTGCTGATCAAGCTTATAGATTCCTCTCCCCATCATAGTCTTATCAGTGCTCAAGGAGATGAACTGTACTGGACTTACACTCATTCATTCAGCGATCAATCTGACAGGCCTCTCCTTGATCCACACAGAAGTGTTTGCATGTATTGATTTTGTTTGCACTTTTAAGAGAGCAGCCATTTTCTCACAGATCATTTCTCTTCCTGTGGGTTTCTTTGCAGGTGAAAAAATTCAAAGTCTTTCCTCTAAACTGTAACTGTAACATAACACATCATCTACACAAGAAGCATGTCTGCTCTGTCCTTTTTCACCCAGACAGACAAAACAAACAAAAGGGCAGGTAAAACATTGTCCTTTGCAGCTAATGACGCACTAAATGACCTTCTGGATCAGTCCGGTATGAACCTGCTTTGTCTGCTTCCACCCATATTCTTCTGTCTACTCTGTTGGCCTCTCCACCACCTCCCTCCCACACAGTCGATCATCCCCCCCTAACACTTTTAGCGCTCAGTCTCTTGAAGCCTTTCACCTCCTGCTCTTCTAGTCCTTCCAGCAGACGAATGGCGTCTCTTCACCAGCACCAGAGGGGTTGATCCATTACTGTTAGACAACCAACAGACACAGAGTAGTTAGACATCAGGGTCAAAAGAACAGCACTACAGGAAATATCGTGTAGGCTAAAAAGGAAACCATATTACCAGCCGAGCTGACAAATTGCCAACACACAGCCACATGCAGCCTCAAAGAATGCGGCACAGATTAAATGACATTGAGAATGGCACAATGATATTATCTTCCCACAACTGACTTTCCATTCACATCCACTTCTGTAATGAACAAGCTTGTTTGCCCTGTAGTGCTAAATCATTTTCTGTGGTTTCCTTTGTAATCTCAGTAGTGTTGAGCTTTCAGTCAGATAAAGTGAGCGGCCTAAAGTCATAACAGTTGACCTGTAGCTGAGATATTTCATTAGTCATGGTAATAAACACGTTTGCTGAATGTCGAGTGTTAATAAATAGTGTGTATGTCTTTCATTAGTTTTGTTAGTGGCATGTTTTATCTGGACAACAGGTCTTAATTTGTTGTGCCTGCTTTATGAACTGCTGCTTAGCTTTACTTGTAAGAGACAGCAAGTGTTTTTGACTGTCACACACAGAATGATGGTGACTGAGGGTTGTGTCTGCTGCCTGCAAACATGCTGTAAGTTTGTTGCACTTTTAATATAGGCAAGTAGGCTAATTTTGTAATTTTACAGAAAATGTATACTGCAGGAGATTATAAAAACACAATGTTGTTGTTGTAATGGGAAAATGTTTATGATTTACATTTATGTTAGACTGATACATGATATTGTTTTATGATAAGTGCAGCCAATGAACTGTAAACGTCCTAACTATAGGCTACATTGTTCCAGAGGTGTCTGTAAATTGTTTACAAATCGGTTTCCTTAAATATATTGGACACTGCATTTTCAAACGCCTCTGTTTTAACTGATCCCACTCTAAACTACAACTTCAATGGCTTTAAAAAAAAAAACAATTAGCCTAGGCTTTACAGTTTTTGTGACTTAAGCGCACTGCTCAGTAAATGAATGGGCCCAGGCAGTAAACACATAGGCTAGCACTCACAGCAGGCTATAATAATTAGGCTAATTAATAGAAAATTAAAGTAAATTTTCCCATTTGTGCCTCCAACAATTCGCAACAATAAAACAACAGACAACCGGAGAGATGAGTTTTCGGTCAAATTAAATGTCAGCTGTTGCATCAACAGCAGAATGTGGGTTTAGCAGATGTGTGATGGCGCCTCCGGCAGGTGTTACAGTGAGGCAGCGTGCCCTAACCCTCTGCTTTTGAATAACAGCTTTGAAAGGCTGATGTATAGCCTATAGCCTACGTGCTGGCACGAACTGAGGGATTTGGAACCCAGAGGAAACAAGCCAAAAGATCCTCCTCCCTACCCCGTGACGTAGTGTAGACCATATAGACGCCTACTAGCTATCAAAGCCAGGCACAACTCCGCTGCTGAGCACTCCGGCGGAGACAGCTCGGAAGACCCGCGATGGCTCGGCTTCCACCTCTCTCGGCACTCATCCTCGTATATATTCTGAGGTCTTTATCGTTAGCAGAATGTGTGCACGTGATCCTGGGGGATCCTGTAAGGTTCCCAGAGACTGGAAACTGTGGGATTGACGAGCCGGCCGCTCTGTACCGGGTCCTGCCGCACGGTAATCAGCTGGTGGCCCGACTTGAGCAAGGTGCGTGCAAACCGAGCAAAGATTACAACGACAGAATGAACCAAAGCTTGTGTTTCCTCTTCAGTCGGTACACGGACACCGGAGTATATCAGTTACATTGCGGCAGCCGCGAGGAGAACATCCAGCTGGATGTGGTTGTTGGTTTTGGAGCGTCAGTCACCGAAGGGAAACCGGTGAAACTCCCGTGCTACTACTCCACAACCGGTAAACACGTGGAGGCTGTACGGTGGTCGAAAAAAGAGGACTTGGTGCTGGAGCGATGTCTGTCCACTGGAGTGACAAAATATGGAACAGGGTTTGCGAGTCGTATGTCTCTGTCACCTGATGGCCACAACGTAGGAGACTGGTCCCTGATCATTGATGGTGCTGATCTGGAGGATAAAGGAGATTACTTCTGCTCCGTCCACAGTAACGTCGCAAGGGAAGGATGGGGAGACCCAGCTGCTGTGAGGCTGAAGGTCACCAAGAGAAACCCGGATCAGACCACCCTCTACCCTCCCCTCACTGTAAGTCTCACACCGACATGCAGGTCGCATGCAGCGTAAACTAACATTGTTTCTTGATCAGTTTGACATGGCTACCCACAAACATGTAGCCTATCTATAAAAGCTGTAGCCTAAGTCTAATTTAAATTTCTCTCATCTCCTCCTCCCACCTGTAGCCCGTTCAGACCGTCACTGAAGAGAGGATGGGGACCCCGCTCATTGTGCTCATAACAGTATTAGTGACTCTTGCCATCCTTGCTCTAGTGTTCCTGCTTGTGAAAACCTGCTGCCGCACTGGTTGTCAGCGCCAATTTCAGCCTGATGGACAAAACAACAGGCAACCTTCTCAAGCCAATGGAGTCCACAATAAAATGACATTCTTATAAGGGTGCCATGTAGGGTGACCGGCGGAGAGTAACGACACGTGGGGCATGATAATAGGCCTATTGAAGTTTCAGATGAACAAGTTAAAGACCTCGTCCTGTAGAAAAGGGCAGGATCTTACAGCTCTCAAAGGGTTCTGAAATCCTCTTCTGCTGGTCACCTGTTACATTCGTATCTTTGTTGCAGGAAGTATGTATATAAGTAACTATGCAAGATAGCTATTCTTTGGCCTATTCTGTCAAACTGATGGTCACAAAGTGGGATATGTCAAGAATGTCAGATATTTTTAGGCTATATTTTTTAGTAGTTAGAACATTTCTCGTGGCTTAAGTGGAATATGACCAATGAGCTCTGTGCAATATATTTTACTCTATTTATTGTTACTGTAAGCTGCTAAATGAGATTTTTCCGACAGAATTTCGTTGTACGAACACATGCAATGACAATAAAGATCTATCGCTAAATGACACTGGATTAGTCCGGTTTAAACCTGCTTTGCCCACCTCCAGTCATACTCCTCTGTCTAGCTTGTTGGCCTCAAACTCTCACTACCTTTCTCTTTTTCTGCATTGTGCATAGCTTATTTGGTCTCTGCCACGAGAGGAGGCAGGGGGGTCAGCGCCTGTATCACAAACACCCTATCCACATTAATCCCCTGTAAGTGTTACTCAGGAAATGCACAGCTCCTCTAGCACCTGCGTGGGTGTTTGTGTGTGTGTGTGTGTGTGTGTGTGTGGATCACAGGAAGAGACTACTTAGAAAGCGCTGTTGTGTTACAGTCGGTGGCGTTAACAGGTCAGCACAGTGGCAGTATGAAGCCTAAAGCTATTATGGCTCCAGAATTGATTTCCACTCATAATAAAGACGTTAGACTCCATTTGAACTGATCTGAGACCTGATTTACAGTTGACAGGACTTCATTTCAGAGGGAAATATTGTACTTCACTAGAATGATGTAACAGCTATATTTGGTTTGCATTCGGAAAATAAAATATTTTATATCCATTTTGACTTTCAGGTGGTTTTTGTGCATTTTCTGTATCCCAAATAAAGGTCTTTAAATCTGCTAATAACTCACAGATAAAGACCTTGCACGAGAATAAACACGTTTAAGTTGTCTTCAGTATCAAAGTAATCCAGTTTAAGTGGTCCGTACAAACACCAGGACACTGGCAATATGAACTGCCAATAGCTTATTCTGCAGTCGTTCAGTGGGTCATTCAAACACATTCAAAAAACAGTCTGAGGTAGTAAATAAATAACGGGTCTCAAGTTGTAGCCCACAGCAAAACAGCACCGACATATTATAGGGTCAGGACTCCTCTACACCTGTTTTGCTGATGGTGCATGACTATGTACTCAGAAGTGTACTGTGTCTGGTCTATGAACCTGCTGCGTGGCCTTGAAGAAACAAAGTGTTTTGACCTGCTCCCCTTTTTAAGTACTTGTACAAATTGTAGTAGCCTATCTGATGACATGTTTAATCAAATAGGGGGTCATGTTGCAGGCCTTTAGGGAGCAGAGGCAGACATGTGGCAGTGTGCCTGGATCAGATAAAGTAAAGAATGTAGGAAATCAATAAAATATTATGGCAGCAAGGGAGGAGCACTACTGGTGTGACTAATTACTTTACTAAGTCGTGGCCTGTAGCAGCTTTTGAGTATATGTGGCTACTTCTACTTCTCTAAATATAGTTAACTTCCCTCCATTAGTCTAAGACCAAGAAACGAGTACTATAATTAAATTGTGCCTCACATTCACCTTGACCTTCTGGGCAGCACTGTGGCCTTGTGATAGCACTGTGGCTAGCCCAGTGCTCTCTTCAGGGATGGGTTAAATTCAGAGGATGAATCTTGCTGCATGGATGTGTATGTGATAAATAAAGTACCTTTACCTTTACCTGACCTGGTTACCCACAAGAGCTGGTGTACTGATGCACTGATGAGCAGAGAAATCAGACAATATGGCAGCCCTTTCTTAGATTAGAATCATACATACACATGATTTTATTAATTTTCCTTCAAATGTGTTGTTATACACACAAAATCAAAGGTGGAAAACCTACAACACATAAAATGGTTTACAAGGACATGAAGATAAAATGAATATACAACAAAACACGTAATGATCTGCCGTCATAATCTTACAGTTTATGAGCATTGTTCCTGGATCTGATGTTCACAACAACACGGTAGATTTTTAAGCAACAGAGGCGCATGCTTCTGGCGGGAATGTCTCAATGAGCTGCAGTAAAACATGAAGCTTTCCTTACAAAGGCACACAGTCAAGGTGCTTATCTAATCCGAACGTAAGCCGACGATACAACATCCCCGTGCAGCTTGATTCAGTTATAACAACAAAACTGTTTCCTGGGGGAAGAACAGATTGATGCAATGACCAATGCAGGACAGAAAGGGTGCAGGATTTTGACCAAGCAACCAGTATGCAGGGAAATTAATACATACATTGATATATATTTGATAAATAACACAACTTAAAGATCAGACAAATAAGAAAATAAAAGATACAAAATGTTGGCAATGTACAGCTTGTAACAGAACACAGCATGGATCAAATGTCAAGGGGTTACATGTCATCGTACGACCGCATTAAACAAAGCAAGTGTCATATTTTCTCACTGAGTCATTACTCACAAGCAGCTTCAACGTTTTAAAAGGGATATGTTACACAATATTGAAAAAAGATCAACATATGTTAGTACGAGTCACAGATTCAGAAGGAAACGTCGCCTGAGTCGTTCTGTTTATCACCTCAAGCCTGCAAGTTTATGTTTAAGTGTATTTTTGAATAGAGAAAGTGAGATTTGTTCTTTTGGATCACTGCTTTTTACAATACATGTTTACTAATAATACAATATGATGTTTTATACTCTTCAGGCAGCCAAGAACAAGACGAGATCTGGGCTGCAAATAAACAAAAATCTGGTTATTCTGTTCTGGTATAAACTCAGCTGAGAGCAGAACTTCACTTGTTTATTTTACTACCTCTCTACCCCCCTGCTCCGTCTCCATCACCCTGCCCACCCTCAGTGCACCAGCTCCAGCTGGCTGGAGGAGAAAGGCAGGACGCCGCTAACGTAGTAGGCGATGCCCAGGGACAGGAGGGCGATGACCACCAGCAGCAGCAGGACCCTCCAGAAGCCCAGATCCTCCACAAACTCCTGCCAGGTGGTCCTGAAGCTGGACAGGACGCCCTCGCTGCTCTGCAGGTTGGGGTTGAGCAAGGAGTGGCTCTCCATCGCACTGAGACAGACAGACAGAGGGGGAAACAGATAAGCTCTTCACTGCTCCTTTTGCATTGTGACTTGTGACATGTGGGACTTTTCAAACGAACAGAAACACAGATACACCAGCACACCTAATGTAAGATTAATGAACAATACTTCTAACAATGATCACAATAATAATGGATTAAAGCAGGTTGTAGTCTTCACTCACACAGTATGCACAGAAATAATGTTTCCAGTTCACATGTATCTGGTTTTAGGGGCATTATACAGTGAAATGGTCGTTGCTGTCACAGATTCCTTGAATAGACAATCTTGCCATAACAGTTGTGTCACTGTGTAAACAGTAACAGACAGGAACAGTAATAGTAAAGAGTGAGTTTATCTTTTGAGGGATGTTTATTTAGCTTTCATCATGTCAATAATCTGTCACATTATCTGGCTGTTTAAACCTTGTTTTATATAAAGCTTTTACACTGCCATTTCATCATCAGTTTCCTTCCTGTTTTTTGCACATGAATGAACTCCCACTCTTTCCTCTTAATGACTGTAACTCGTTATGATTTCTAAGTCACGACACTTCGGGTTAGAAAAATTGTTTGCTTGAGTCTTTATCACAAAGGGCAACTGACAAAACATCATCCTTTGGAAGCTAATTATTTTAAAATTATATATAAGATGATTATTTACTACTCTGGCACCTTTTTTGTTTTGTTGTTTGTATATTCTTGTTCCATAAGTAAAAACAACAGGTGGATGGAAACACAGTTATGGGCTTTTTAGGATGAAATTCCCTCTTTGTGCAACACAAAGTAAATATTGTGTACAAACAACAACTTTGGAAGTTTGCGTCAACAGAACCTTGTTTTTGCACAGAATGAGGACTGTGGATTTTGTCCCCCATCTCTTCTAATGGTATTTATTTAGGAGATGATGTTGTCATAGCCAGTTTGGACAGAACACTGTCAAACCCCACCCCCACCCTACACACATAAAAGCAGTAAAGCACATTTGCCTCTGGTACAGAGCAAAAGCAACAGTTACAATATGCCATATAACAGAAGAAAGAAGCAAATGCACGTTGATAATCCTGAAGGAGTCAGAAGGGAAAAAGAGCAGGTGGTCTGATAAGGAAATGCAGGAAATGTCTGCCACTCAAAATGTCCTCTCCCTCAGTGCAAATAACGAGCATTAACATAACCTTCCTTTAAACACAAAGATGCCTTGATGGTATCAGCATTTGTTCTCCAGCCCAGCTGCTGATCCAGCATAGATTCCTAGGGTAAACAGTCACTCTCAGTCCTTTTAAGGCTCAGGGAGATGTGACTCACTCACTCCTTCAGCAATCAATCAACCTTAACAGGCCTCAGAGCTCCTTTATCCACACAGAAGTGTTGACATACTGATTGTGTTGCACTGTTAAGAGAGCCAGCTCCAGAGTAACAGTGAAGAGGGAGATTATCACTTGAGGGATGTTTATTTAACTTTCATCTGTCACATTATCTGGCTGTTTAAACCTTGTTGTTTCTCTGTATCGCATTAAGTTTTAAATAAAGCTTTTACACAGCCATTTTATTACAGATCAGTTTCCTTCCTGTGGGTTTCTTTGCACATGAATAAATTCAAAGTCTTTCCTCTAAATAATATGTAAATATAACTGTAACATAACACATCATCTACACAAGAAGTTTGTTTGCTCTGTCTTCATCACTGCCTGCAGACAAAACAAACAAATCATTGTCCCTTTGCAGCTAATGTCACATTAAATTACTCTTCTGGATCAGTCCGGTAGAACCTGTTTTGTGTGCCGCCACCCATATTCCTTATCTACCCTGTTGGCTTCTCCACCACACAGTCAATCATCCCTCCCTCACATGTGTAATTTATACGCAATTCCCCAGAGCCAACAGGAAGTGCCCCTGCTTTGTAGTAACCTTTACTAGCGGCCAAAACAGCGGCTGTACCACAGTGGATCAATATATCTGACCGTCACAACCCGAGCGAAATGACTCGTTTCGCCAATTTTACCACCATTCACGTTAGCGGAGCGCTAAACCAGAAGCTTTTCTGCTCGGCTGGCCAAAGTCAACACAGTGGACACTGTAGCGCTACTGCTGACTAGCGTTTAAGGGTGTAATTGCAGACGGAGACACCGACGCACAAGTATAAATGCATGGCTACATGCGTAGCCTACGCCGTAGCTACGCACGAAGACCTTACGCAGGAGTATAAATCAAGCTTTACCTTTCGCTGTCGGCCATCTGCATGGTCTCCAGCTTTGAGTGCGGGCCTCTGTTAAAGCCTTTCACCTCCTGCTCCTCCAGTCCTTCCAGCAGACGAATGGCGTCCTTGTTGACGCCGCGTCTCTTCGCCAGCACCAGAGGGGTCGAGCCGTTGTGGTTACTGTTAGACAACCAACAGACACAGTGCAGTTAGGCATCAGGGTGAAAGGAACAGCGCTACAGGAAATATCATGTAGGCTAATACAGGGTTCTCACTCTTTTCTTGAAATGATTTTCCAGGACTTTTCCAGGACATTTTCAAGACTTTTTCAGCGGCTACAGTGCGAATCAAGTTATCACAACTAAGGCTGGGCGATATACCGATATTATCATATCGAGACATATTTTGAAACAGATGTGATATTGTACCTATACCGTTATATCTGTATTATAGTTGTGCAAAGATTGTTGTCTTTCACAATGCCACCTGCTTTCCTCTATTTGCAATGCCACACTTCTAAAACAGAAGTTATCCTCAACTTTAGTTCATACACTGATATTTTACTAGCTGATATCAGTTTAAAAGTCCAAACTCTCACAGTCAAGCTGTATTCGCAATCAGTCACTAACGTTAGAAAATATTAACTA
>JAPMOB010230456.1:0-36705 GCA_029875015.1 Lepomis gibbosus
GGGGCAACCGGGGTTTGAACCCACGACCTTCTTGCTGTGAGGCGACAGTGCTAACCACTGCACCACCGTGCCGCCCCAAATCAAAACGTCTGCTGTGCAAATTAGCAGCGCTAATTTAAAACAGGTGTGACTCTAAAAAGTATCTTTACTAAGACCAAGGGAAAGGATTTCTACAGGGGAGTAACCACGCATTCTTTGAAAATTCCACTCTGCAAAAGAGGCAGGCAGAGAGCAGACTGATAACAAACAGGTCAAGTTGAGCGCCAAGATATTGTATTACTCCACAACACTAGCATGGCCGTATTGTTGGCAGCATGTTGCATGTTGTACTGAAGTTCATTATGTCAGAGTTTGCAGAACTTGGCTAGCAGCCAACCTCCACATCGCTAGCTGTTGTGGCGAGGTCTCTTTGAGTTACTTGCATCACTGAAACTAACATTGGTGATCCTGGATAAGCGGTATCATGACACTGGTTATCACCTGTCTTTGTCAAAAATAGGGGTTCCAGCTACGAGCTGAAGAATTGGGTTGTAAACCTCTACATTACTCATTTTATAAGTAATTAAAAGTGATATTAGAGTGCAATGTAAACAATACAATCACTTAACTAGAACATAATAAGATGCTTTATACCTGATTGTGATCCCGATGTCTGCTCTTGGACTTTTAACATTGTCTGTAATGTCTTTTGAGGAATGACAGTCCTTGTTCAAGGCCATTAAACCAGGAGTTCTTAATCTTTCTGGCAGTCCGACCCCTTTTTGAAGTTGAAAATGTTTCGCGATTGCCGGCGCTAAAATCTTTGATTAGACTGACAGGACAGCTGATTCAGTGGTTGCCTAGCAACATTTTAAAAAACGTAATGCTTTGCTCTTTTCTAAATTCAACCAAAAGCCATTGCTGAGCGCCTCGCGTTTTCGAACCTGCAAAGTACTTTCTGTCTGATCGGGGCCTGAGTCTTCTTTGTCATTTTATAGCTGTTGGCCACCGCTACCTACTGGATTAAACAGTGCAAAATATTTACAGTGTCCACCCAAAGTGATTCCATTCACAACTATATTCCGTCTAGTTATTTTTTTTCTATTTTTGTCACTATAGCAGCATTCTCGCAAACCCCAGGGGGGTCCCGACCCCCAGGTTAAGAACCACTGCATTAAACAAATTTCATCTCATCTCTTGTACCAGTTCACTGAGGTCAGGGGCAGTGAATAGCTGGGAAAATAAAGAGCTTCCTTTCTGTGTGGTGTCTAGATAAAACTGACAACTGAACAATTGTGGGCTGCAATTCAAATTTGACAAGTGACAAGACATGTATTCAATTATTCTGAAAGGTTTCCATTTGACAGCGTTCACGTACAAACAATGTCACAATGTCAATGTGTGCTACTTACATGTTTAACTAATTACAGCCCTTTGTGTAGTGGTTATGGTCATTAAGGAGCAGCATAACAAACTACTTCCGCCTGGATTCCATATTGAGGTATAACTTACCCTTTGCCAGTTTCCCTGGGCTTCAGTAATAGAAAACTGTGGCTATGTGCCTCCACCATTTGAGGTTTAACTCAACCAATGTGATTACCGCTGCCTCCAGAGCAGCTGCGCCTGTGAGATATCAGCCAAAATCGGATAATCGAGATAATTACAGCAGACCTCGTGGATTGGGAAATGTCACTGCCTCAAGGAAGAAGAAAATATAGATCCTCGCAGGTGCTTGAGCGCCCGCACACACACACGATGCACTGCATGCTCTGTTACTGGTGATACGAGCCGTCCTCAGGGATGCATGTCGTTGGCTCATGTGTCTTGCTGTCATTGTCTGAAAGTAGAAAGGGGAGTATGAACAATAAGTGGACATATATGGGAAGGAATGTGATGGGGACAGCTACTGGGATAACTGCCGTGCCTTTGTGCAGGGGAACACGGATGACGCACATGATGAAGGGCAATGAGAAGACAAAAGAGAGGAGCGGAGAGAGGCGCGTTTTCAATTCATGTAGTGTGGATGTTTTCACTTAAATCATCAATTACATGTCACTGTTGCAATGTGAAAACCCCTTAATTCCAATTTGGGCGCTTTTAAAAAAAAATTTCACTAATCACATGTCATGCTTCTGCATGATCTTTGAAAATGTGTTAACCCTTAGGCTGTAAGAATTCTATTGAATAGTCTCAAAATTCATGCTAGAATCAAGCCTGTTTTCACATTGAAATGGTGACATCTTGGAGATACAAAGTTTCTACATATAACAGTAATGATATTCCATCATTACCCTGAGGTGGAAATCTTGCACAGCCTTGTAAAAAGACTGGAGATATTGGAAATTTTCCCATGACACCTATATTGTGTGTGACAGCAACTGTGAAAAATGGAGCTAGACAGAGACAGACATGCATACATTGCGTGCATTTCCAGCCAAACCAGGGATGACAGTCAATCAATGCTGATGCCATGTGATGATAAGGACTGCAAAAATGTTAGTTATACCTAATTGTATCAATGT
This sequence comes from Lepomis gibbosus, assembly GCA_029875015.1. Classification (NCBI taxonomy): domain Eukaryota; kingdom Metazoa; phylum Chordata; class Actinopteri; order Centrarchiformes; family Centrarchidae; genus Lepomis; species Lepomis gibbosus. Next base: position 2,502 of record JAPMOB010230456.1, read on the forward strand.
CATATTGCATCTTTTTTGCTTTTGTGACCCAGCGTCATTTTTACTCTGCAGCCCAAAGCACACAAGGCGCAACCTGAGGGACATCTCAAATTCCTCATCATAAATAATGAATTAATATCACTGAATGAGACTGCTGAACAGTTAACCTCACCCCCACCCGTCCTCCCTGAAATCACTCTGCTGGGGGAGCCAATCAGAGGCTCGCATCCTGTCTACCACTTCCCGTAGGCTCCTCCTCCTCCCCTCTCTGGTTATTTAGTCTATGGACATCGGCATCACAACACACACACCACTGCTGCTGCTGCGAGCAGCTCGGGAGGCAAGGCTGCACTGAAAGATTTCACCCATTGATGGACACTGAAACTACAAGGTGAGTGCATCCTCTTTGTAGCTGTGTGTGAGACTTAAAATAAAACATATTTCTGTTGTGTGTTATTTTCTCTTTCACCTTATTATTTTTCCCATTTTCTATTTGAATGTTTTAAGCTGTGGCCAAACTGAAATATTTCCTCAGTTTCATCTTCTACTGTGTTGTGTTCTTGTGCTATTTTTCTTCCCATATCCTACTCTCTATTTTCAGCTCTTCTCTCTCTATCTCTCCACTTGCAGGCACATGCTGGCAAGTCCTGAGAGCAACAGCAACAGCAGGAACCTCACTGGCTTTGACGGCACTGGAAGCAGCTTTAGAGAACCCCCCTGTAGCATCATAAGCGACAGTAGCAAACATTGGCTGCACGCGGAGAGGACCGCCGCCAACGGGCAGCCTTTCTCGCATCGCTACCCAAAGACAGCAGCTCCAAGATGGGCTGCTCCTCAGGCCGCCAACCTCCAGCCCCGGTCCTTCATCCGGACCTGGACTGCGGCAACAGCAGCGACGCCTTACCCCAGGACTCTGAGAACCAGAACCAGGGTTTGAATGGCTGTGGAGAAGGGCAAGAGAGTGTTGAAAGAGACTCAGGCAAACCTCCAGAGTCTCTCCCAACACTGGAGAGACTAGCCCAGGCAACAGGCGGGACAGAAAAGTCCTGGTACCGCTGCGTGTTCCCTTTTGGCGTGATATCACTAGTGATTGGCATGGCGGGCACCGGGGTGACTTTCACCTTTAACACGCTGCTCCAGACCAAAGTGGTCTCTGTGGCACTGCTGTGTGCTGGCGTTGTGATGCTGCTTGTGGCAGCTGTTTGCTGGAGAGCCCACAGACTGAGGAGGAGGAAAAAGAAGGAAGGTGGATTTTTCACTGCTGATCAGGGCACTTTGTGACGGAGGGTGGACTTGCAGTCAGATCCTTGTTAGTCAGGACAGAGCACTTCAAGCTGGACTTCTTTGAATGAGAAAGAGAACTGAATAACAATTAGGGAGATCCACGCTTTTTTCCTCTATGCACCAGGACAGAGTGATGAATAGGGTTAAAGAGTTGAATAATATTGAAAACACTGTGCCAGGGAAACTTTGTGAAGGTATCGACTCAGTATTCAAATAAGGCGAGTTTAGCATAGGCATTATTACCATTTTGAACATATACACAGGGTAAAGTATGTGTCACGCTAAAAAGTCGCCCCCTCTCCGCTTCTGTTCTTTCATAGAGCCCAGAGCACACTACAAATCATTGCTCCAAGACTGGCCTCTTGTGTCAGGAAAGTGGGTGAGAGATGGGGACCTCAGGAATAGTTATTTAACACTAATTGATCCTCTATCTACAGCTTGACAGTGCACAGTCCCTCTAAAGAGGTGTGCGAATGTAGAACAGGAGGTGTTATCTACGAACAGATATGCCAGTCAGAAACAGCATATGATCAGCATATGTTAGACATGATCACAGCAAGAGTCTTAAAGAAATTGTTAGGGCTTTTGTGTTTGTGCTTGTGCATGCTAGTTTAACTGCGCATTTTGTTTAGAGTGGGACATGAGTTTTTCCCGATCATTGGGAATTATAATAGGTGAGTTCAGGACCACAGGCTTGCCACTGTAAAATGTGTCCTTGCTTGCAGAGGTAAATGAAAAACATTTCCCCTCCCTAAATAACCACTGTTGAGGTGCCCTTTTGCACATGTGCCACTTAGTCTCTGACTGATCCTGCGTAGCCAGTCATCAGGAGAAAGTACCAACCATAGGGAGGGGTTGTATCTAAAAGGCAAAGCAGGGAATTTAGGCCAAATCATGCAAAAGAAGAACCATCAGTAGTACAATTTCATGTTATCAGGCACAATGGTCAACAATTTTCCTTCTTGCCACCAAGCTTTGTGGTGGAGAACCACAGCCCAGCTGTGCCAGATCAATAGAAGTCACCACTCCATGAAGCATTAAGCTTTGGAGGTAATTGGCTGCATTTTCATTCCAGATGAAATAGCTTTCCCCAGCACCAGTGGATAAGTCATGACTTGTACATTGTATGACGTGGAAATCCCATTACAGACATGCTTCAGTGAACACACACCAACAAAAATAAAGCGCATAAGGCTTTGTTGCTGCCTACCTGATCCTCTCCTCCTGTTGTGCCAGAGGCAGCACCATTGGACATTCTATTTGTGAGCCTTAAGGTCGAAAATCAATTTTTTCCTTCTTTGTACCCTCCATTGTCCCGCTCTCCTGCTGTGTATAGGCAACTAAATACAAGAAATGGACACAGGCTTAACAAGGTTTAACTTGTCATTCCCCCCATGGATCAGGATAGCTTTATAACAGAGTGGTAGCTATTGTGTCTTATTGCCCTATTGTCCTGGATATTGACCTTTCTTGAACTTCATACACTAGAATCAGATGACTCTTAAGTCAGATGTTTTTTAACCAACCACCTATCAGACAGCTCTTTGTAAATTGCCCCATGATGGAAGAGTAAAATCTTTTGTTGTGAAGCCAAAATGTAGCAGTGTGTTAGCCACAATAACTAGGATAGCGTATGGTTTTGGCAGCAGGTGATGGTGGACCCAGCAGCTTATCGTCAGCTGTAGCGATGTTATGGTATTTGATTTCTATCTCTTTGATAAAATGTTTACTGGGCATCACATGTGGTCCTATTTTTTTTTTGCAAGTTGTGATTACAGTTATCACGTGGAACAGAGGGTGTAGAAGCGTGTGTGTGTCTACACTAAAGCTACACTTATTTCCCTTGGTGTCCTGCTTCCTCGTCCGTGTCGATTAACTAGTTTCATGAGGTGCTTTCACAGTCTGCTCATAAAACCCAGGAACCCTAAAATAATCCCTCGCTGCATTGATGTGTTCATTCGTGTGCACACATATTTGTTCTGAAATACTGTGTATTCTTCTAAATGACATATCATAACTGCTGTAAGTACTGAGTTAACTAAGAGTGTAGCCACATTTCTGAATGTACCTTCAACAGAGAGTGTCTTATGAACATATTTGTACAGACTGTAAAGCCTATTTATGTATCTTCTATTTTGAGTAGACAGAACTAATTTAGACACACAGTACGGTATCTGTTTGAGGCAGTTGCCTACAATATCGCTTTTGTTTCTGTTTCAATGCCTCTCTGGTTGTATTGATTTCAAGTGTGTTTCTGTGTGTGTTAATTGTAATTGTTTCATTCCAAAATGAAACATCTGCCATTTGAAGAAACTGACGCAGACAACGTGAAATTCCTATTAAAGTGAAGCACATTATGGGTTATAATTGTAGTTATTTTAAAGGACAGAACCAAGTTGTTGCTTTTTTTTACATTCACAACTAAATTTCAGATTGTATTTTTTTTGTCAAACTTGAACCATGGTTTTGGAATGAAACTACTCTGTTGCTTAAGTGGTTGTGGTCAATTTGCTTTGAGTTTATTGGCATGGCCCAGCTTTTCTCTCAGTGCCTTTTACTTGCAACATCAATATTTCTCTGTAAGGTGCAGTTAATCTAAGCAGCACAGGCCTATTGGTGCCGGTAATAGAGTAGCCCAAGAGAGGCAGAAATGTTTCATTTTATTTCAGTCAAATGAGTGTTACGGTGTGCATGAAAATACCTTAAGTCACACTTTGATATTGTTCCCTTTGTAAATAACCAGAAATACCAAATATATTTATCAAGAAGTGTATTTTTGTCTTTCCTTGGTGTGTGTAAGACTGTACATTTTTGTTGTTTACTGTAAGCTGCTGAAGCACTGGATTAAATGCAAAAGTCCATTTTGGAAACAAGTTCTGCGGCTATCATTTATTTTCATCATGAAGGGAAAGTGCTGTTGAAATGGCATTAAGTGTCATTAGTGAAGCCATTCATATGGAGCATTTAGAGAGCAGTTAGCAGTGGTTCTGAATAATTTGACCACCATTTCCCCCTCTCTGACCTTTTTACTCACTTGGTAGTAAAAATTAAGTACAGTACAAGCCACAGCAGTATCTTCTAATACAGCACTACCGCTAACATCTACCTTACACTACATTAGCTAGTGCACAGATTTGCTGATGATGTGAATTTGTTGTTGTGTTGCTGATCTGCAGTGAGGACCTAATGGAGAAAATATCCATCCATCCATCCATCCATCCATCCTGAACTGCTTATCCTGCGTACAGGGTCGCGGGGGGCTGGAGCCAATCCCAGCTGACATCGGGCAAAAGGTGGGGTACACCCTGGACAATCCCAATAATGTTAACATGCTGATGTTTAACTGATAAAATGTTTACCTTGTTCACCATTTTACTTTCAGTTTTTAAATTTTGTGTCCATTCCTTCAATATGTGTTAAAATAATTCACTGGATTAGTGAAAAGTGTCAAAATGTGCCCGTCAGAAACAACACAGAATTAACTGTTGAGAGTCATGATTCTCTGCATCTGTTTTGTCATGACCATAGAGAACTAGAGGATGTGGCAGCTATAGAGCTGGCTGTTGGCACAAGCATTATATTGAAGCCAAAATCTAATAATAAGCAATAATATATTATCTCTATTAAGATTGCCATAACCATAGAGATGAGAAGCTTCGATACCGTTGTTCAGTGCTACCACATAAAATTTCCCTTTCTGCCATTTACAAATCATCTCTCGCTTGTATTGTCATTGCTCCAGCACATTAGCATGTCCCACGTAACTTGTAATTAGCATGCACCACTTATTCGTCAAGCCGATCCTCCAAAACTCTCAGCCACTATTGATTTTCATCAATGCATCCGTGCTCATCGCTGTCTCAGCACCTTTGTGAACACAGCTGCTTCTATGAATATTCAAATGAGCACCCATCCTGAATGCGCCCACACTTTCTCCTCTTCCTCCTCCTCCTGCTCTCATCTACCCATTTGTAAGGGATTGTGTCATTCTCTCTCCATCTCCCTCTCCCTCTGGTTGGAGCTAAAAATAACCCGAGCTGATGTCGAAAGCAGAAGAAACAGCCAGAGAGGTGGGCCGCTGCTTTAGAGAAGAGTGTGTAAGACTAACATTGTGGAAGCAGTTCAGTCGCCCTTCGCAATTTTTCCACTGTAGTTAGTTGTAAGTAGATGGACACAGAGGATACAACTGATTGATGTTACAGAGGCACGTCGAACCTTATGCAACATGTAGGGTTGTTCCGATTGGCGGTTGGATCGCTTATCGACGATTGAAGGGATGATCAGCGATTGGTTTTTCATGCGCAATTTTAAGTAAGTGCATTTCAGAACTAAGATAATGACATAAAAACTGTCTCTAGACTGGGGGTGGGGTTGGCACAGTGGATAAGACACACGCCTTTGGTGTGAGAGACCTGGATTCAATTTCCCCACTTTGACACGTCCACTAAACCCCTAGTTGCTCCAGAGCCGTGCGACCTCCGATATATAAAGCTTTGGATAAAAGTGTCAGCTCAATGAATACATGTAAATATAGAATCTGAACCACAATGCAGCGTTTCCCATTCATTGATTCATTTGTGGCGAGTTGTGCGTAGAAGCGTCGCTGCATCTGGTGTTACTTTCATCATCGACTTGATAATAAAAGTAAATTCTGCCAGCGGACCAATCTCAGCCTGGATGGGGAGGGACATTAAAAAAAAAAACAAAAACGTTGACGTGGTGCTACAGCACACTTTTAAAATGTTTAACTCGTTCTGCAAGAATGGTAATGATGCTAAGTTAGCACTTAGCATCAACAAATCACATCCATCATGTGACTTTTATTTAACCTTGCTAGACTTTGCTCTATGTTCATATTTTTATTATCTGTCTTTTATATTAATGTTTTTACCTTGCTTTTCAATTTTACCTTGTAGCAGTCAAATGTAAAGCGCACTCCAAACAAAATGTATTATCATTATTGTTAGTAGTATTATTATAATAGAGTTACATTTAAGTTATATTATTATCATCATCGACCTTAACTGAAATAATCATCATCATCATATTCTCAGGGCACAGACCCTGCTCCCCTGCTCCTTACTCCATGGTTAACTTCACCTACACTCTCCTCCTGCTCACTCTGTCCCTTGGCCCTGTTATGGTCACTGTGTCACACACCTCCTTCTTTGCCTGGCAGAGGTAATGGCTATCCCTTCCTCTTCAAGTGCCTGTGGTTGCAGTGTCAGGTACTGCAGCTGAAAATAAGCTATACAGCCCCAGCAGCAAACATAGCAATTATTTTGGCACATTTGGCAGAAACTTTGGTTTCTCCTTTTTGACGCCTTCCACAGATTTTTGGCTCTGAACCAGATTACAAAGTCCATGTTAGTATAGAAAATGAACTAATGGGACACTGCCTGTCCCTGCTTTATGGGCCAGTTGTTGCTCATTGTTAAGTTTTTTCATTTTTATAACTACAAAATAAATATGGTTGGCATGGTTTCATCTTAACTCGGTTGAAAAACGACAGTTGCCCTTTGATTGAACAGAAGTGTTCTCTGATCTTGGAACAGTGCCTGCCCCTGGCGGGTACAAATCAATTGAGCGCCACATATGAGATACGTGGTGCAAAAGTGAAGTTGTGCAGAACTTCACATTTGTGAACAAAAAACAGCATTTGAGACTGTGATGTACACATTTTGCTCATGACTTCACATACATTGATACGGGTGTGTCATTGTCTTTTACACCCTGTGATTCATAGAATAGATTTTGTGCACCTTTGTTGTGTATGTGGGAGAGAAGTATCTTTTGCTGCGTATTCAGATTTACTCACGTGTATCTACAACTACAAATTCAACAATCACAGGTGCTTGGTTGTAATACCTTCATAAACACTTAAACACACATGAGATTGATATTCGTATCTAACTCTCTGAGGAAAACCCATAAGCACATTTCCCAAATCTTTTAAAATGATGTGTCGTTATCCATTAATTAATTAAAACTGTAATATAGGCATTGACTAACAGATGGTATTGGTGGAAAAATGTACACATGAGTTTTATGGCAGAATGAGAAACAAATCTGTCTCTGTTAGTTAAGTGTTTTTTAACCTATGTTTACGTTATGTTAACTACTTACACATGATTTTCACCTGCATTCGAGCAGGCCACCGGGGCGATGCTTCAGTAAATTAGCTCTATAATAGGCTCTAATCACCTTTAAATATCACTCCCCATTATTATTTCCATACTGATTGCTTCTTTCCACTCTTCCTCCATCACCCCTAGCTCTCCTCTCCCTCTGTGGTTACAGTCAGTGTCACGGACAAATCCTCTCATTAGCATGTTCTGTTAATTAGCATGCCACGGATTCCTTCAGCCTAGTTGCTACTCATTCGTGGCAGGTCCAGTGTCAAAGGTCGCTAATTATCACAGAGTGAAGTCGCCTCACATGTTTTGATCTGTCAGCACCATCTCTCATTCCCTCTGCCTTCTTGCCTTCAGCATCTACTTTAGCTGCCCATTCACTTTTTTAGCACAGGACATGAAAATAGCAGGTGCTATTATTATAAAAGCAAGGTGCTGGAAAAGTAATGATTATCACACACACACAAGCCTGAAAGCATTACTTGGTAGAAGAACTGTCTGAGAGCTAGGGCCGAGGTTTTTGCATGCATGAAGGGTTGTGTAATTATGTATCTGCGGATGCCTGCATTACGTGTCCTCGTGCTCAGTCTACAGTTATTTCTCATGGGTGTGTGAAGTGGGTAAAACCAAAGAAGAAAAAAGAAAATCACAGAGACAAACTTGAATGTATATACACAGCCATATCCTGTAAAAAGAAAGAGGTCGCAGTAAAAACAGTGTGTAAGGGATTGTGAGGTGAATAGCCTTGGATACTATGCATGCCTTTCATAGCATACATACAGCTGTATTGGCATAGATGTTTAAACTAACCTCCTGGTCAACTATACATCTCATTAATTTCCTCATTATTCTGGCATCATGCCTGATAATCACAGTGCCAAAACAGCTTCAACCAGTGACAGGGTGAAAATGACTCTGTCTTGGTTTCTTCTGCTGCCATCAGTCTAGTCTGTTTTTATTTTATTTTCATGAACCTCTTCACGTTTCAGCCCTGCCACTCCTCCCCTGATCAGTAGTCCCCACTCCGTGAAACCACTTACACCAGGCATTTACATGCAATACATATCTGGATATCTTATCTGGATAAAATCTCGATATGGAATAGCGCATGCCTATGCAAAGTATAACTGCACGCAGAACGCATTATGACCGAAATCGGACATGATTGGTTCTCAGCCAGGTGTAAATGGAATCCATACAAGTGGTAATCCTGTGGCTTTGAGTTAATCATTCTCTTATCTCTCTATTACATGCAAATTAGGTGATTTGAGTGAGTATGTCACCAGACCTGCCTGCACACCTGCCCATAATTCCTAAAATAGCCCCACTATATAACAGCTCCAGTGAATGTGTATGCTATCTGCCGAGTCTACTGTGACAGATTTTGCCTCACTTGTACCTATACTTCACCCCTTCATGAGACTTTCGTACCTAAGTTAGTACCTGTGCTGTCAGAAACTGACCACATATCACTGCAGTTATCGTGTTAACTGTAAAAGTTGCAAGGTCAGCCATTTTAATGGTGTGTAAAGTCATTTCACTCACACTGCGTGTGGCTTTTGTGCCGGTTTATTTGAAATGAGGCTTATTTGCATAGAAAGTGGCCAATTTTGCGCCAAATGTATGCAGTATTACTTAATATAAGTACATGCAAATAGCACCAGAGCTCTGATATGCTTTTTGCTTGGCAGAGCAGTAAGGGGTGCATTTAAACTTTTGCTGGTAACCTGAGAATTCCCTCTTTTATGATGCAGTATTACCCAAAATGCTTGGGTTACCAAAACCAACAGACAAATATTTTGATCACTGATTTTTCCTGATTGCACAAAGATGCACATGAAGAGAATATAAAAAGAAAGGCCAAGACCTGTTTTAAGGTATGCTGCGGTCTCAAAATGTCAAAGTTTCAAAACCACTAAAATATTCTGTTATATCGTTGCTACGGTATCAGCTGGTTTTTAATGTCAAAGATCGCAAGTGCGGAGAGTAACAGGGCCCCTCCTACTCTGGTTGGTCAGTCACCTGTGTGTAGGATGGCCAAAGGAGGGGAACCCCTGAATATTTTCCCCTGTTGAAAAAGTCTGCCATTTGATATGCTCTCCCGTAATATCCTACTTGAGCAGCACCCATCACTCTTCACTAAATTTAAGCCAAAGTTATCATGTTAGCAGATTTAGCACATAACATTGCTTATTAACTAGCTTAAATGAGCTAGTTTCACTTCAGAGAGCGGGCAATAGCAGAGTACTACGTTTCTGTGATTTAGTACAATAATTAAATTTAGCTGGGAACACATCTATACTTTTAAAACTTCTGCCATTGTGTTGGCTACATCTGTTAAAAAAATCCCAACAAAAGCAAGTACTGCTGGCACTAGTTTCTTTTTAACTGTTTTTAACTGTTTTTAACTGTTGTTGTTGGAGAGAGACTGTGTGTGTGTGTGTGTGTGTGTGTGTGTGTGTGTGTGTGTGTGTGTGTGTGTGTGTGTGTGTGAGAGAGAGAGAGAGACACACTTGTGCTTGGATTTTATAGCATTATTTGATATTATTTTTTGCAGCAGTAGTATATGTTGTTGCTTAAAAATAAAATATTGTGTTCAATGGGGAAAAAAAGTTCAAATTTACCCAAACATTTAAAAATAATAAATTCTAGCGATACTGTGAAACAATGATAGTTTTGTAGTTTTCATGCTGTCAAAATGTCATACAGGCCCATGCATACGTAAGTGTAATCCAGTATTCATTTTTAGTCTTAGCTGCAATTGTTGTTGTTCCACTATCGACAGTTATCCTAATCTAAAAGCCATTATAAAACAAGATTAATATAATCTCAATTCAATATCTCAATTTACTGTCCCATCAGATCAGCTGACCAGTCACTGAACAGATTGCGATTGAAGCGGAGTTGCCTTCATAAACAAATTCTGCAATGCATCTCACCTTTCTCCTTGTCTCCTTCGAGACCCTTTTACAGAATTGGAACATATTTGATGCTCGAGGAACTTAATTGAATTCCAGGTCACAGGGTGGAGGACAGAAGGAACTATAATTAGGTGAAAGAAACGCACCCCGAGGTTCTTGGTAATGTGAAAAGCTGTGAAAGATCAGCAGGGAACAGGGTTAAAGTTCAGATAATTAGCACTTAGAGCACAGTGCTTAAGTGTAAGATCTGAGACATGAGCAACTCTCAAAGGAATTCTCTACTGGAATTGAATAGCTCAAGCAGGCAACAAACAGTTCAGCTGCTAACTATGTGTAGACAGCCTTTATGTCACACAGCTGCTGTAGATTAAGAAATATCTTTCTACAACCAAGATGAGCTCAAATAAGAGATTTGGCTTCAGGCTGAATTTTTCTGTACAAAATTGCTATGAAGTTCTTTTAATCACAGCTTGGCCACAGAAAATACTTGTTAATGGCTGACAGGTGTCCCTTACAGGAGGCATCAAACACAGTCAGCAGTTTAATCACCGTGCAAAAAAAAAAAAAATCTGTGCACAAATAGTAACAAAGTGCATCTGCTTCAACCAATTACCTCTCACTGATGAACCTAACCATAGCTAGAATCCACTACAAAGAAAATTTCAAATATGGACAATGATGCGAAGACAGCTTATTCTTTTGTCAGTGTTAAATGGCCATGGTTACAGGCAACTAAACCAAATATCCACATGGCTACCTCGTTCCCAGATTTAATGTGAACACTCACAAGATTTTGACCACAAGTGGTCTTCAAGCAAAGCTGAAATGATACGGCACACATCATTTGTGAATAAGGTAACTGATCATACACATGTGAGGACAGTATACTAAAGCACTTAATTACTTGGAGTGTCTACACAATGTAAATACAATCAACATTACATTAACAGTACTGACACTAACATAAGACCTATAATTTTAAATTAATAAGAATTTGGGGTTAGGTGCTGACAAATAATGACTTTTTTATGTCTGTTCTTCTCTCAGCCACTCAGTTATTTTTTAACTTAATGGTATGTAGGAACATGTTCAACACCGGCTCATGGCTAGCTGCCATTTTACCATTTATTATAAAAAGTATCCAAACCAACATGGTGGTATCTGTTGACAGCCAGCACTGAGTAGCTTTCTTTTCTATTTCTGGCACTGCCTGTTATCTATATAGTCTTCAGGATTTCCTGCCAGATCTCTGGTGTTTTCATGCAGGTCTCTTCTCATTAATCTTCTTCCGATTCCGTGCTTCACGAGCAAGCCGAGAGCATTTGATCCCCTCTCAGATGAATCAGCGATGACTGACAAGAGAGCAAATGAGATCTCCTATGTTTTATAGGTTTGTGTGTGTGTATTACGTGTGTGCAGGAAAAGCTAATAAAAGGCTGAAGCCATGTGAGAGCAGCTATGTCTGACTCACTAATCAATGAACCTTCCTGCAGACACTTCAGTTACACACACACACACACACGGCCATTCAATTAAAGACACACAGATTCAGTCACACGCTGGACAGTTCGATTACAGGGGTGGCTTTGCCTTATCACTGCCTACAATTGATGCTATTTCTTCCTCGGCTGGGTCACACCAACGCAGCACAGATGGCCACACAGATGTAAACAAGTACATACACAGCCAGGAAATAACAATGTTATGCAATTGCCCTTCAACTTATAAGTTACTAATTTTGTTAAGAACAACTCTGTGCTGTGTTTGTGGATTGCATTGTATTGTAAGGTGTAGCTACCGTAAAACTTCAATAGGGTTATGGTCAGGGTTAGTCCCAATTTGATGCCTGTCCCTTTTACTGGCCTGGTGTGACTACAGATTTTGACAAATAAAGGCAGGTCTTAGAAGCCTGGTTTGTATAGAAGTTCATAAAACCTCTGAAAGCCCACCAGGTTGCACACTTGAGTTAGTTCTGAGCTGCTGCGATCATGCATACAAACATAAATGTTAAGCTTAAACACTGACGTGCCACACATCGTACATTGGTTAGATTCTCCACAGTTCAATCGTTCAGTTCTTTTTACGGAAACTATGAACACCAAAGTATTGTTTGTTCAGATTGTAAAGACTCAAAAAAGAAGTGGTGACTCACTACCTTTGAAGTGTCTTAGTGTCCGTAAGGGTCCACCCACCAAAATAATAACTTTTTCATAAAATTAAATTAATTAAAGTTTATGTAACTTTGGTAATCTTCGGATTTATCCTTTCTATTATTATCATCTCTCAATTCAATTCAGCTTTATTGGCATGAATGTCAAACAATATTGCCAAACTTTAAATATAATGCAAAGAACAATAAATTCCATAGGGTTCATTAAATAAAGTAAATAAAACAGTGTGTGTTTGTGTGTGTTCAAGATTATAAAAAAATGAAATGAAAAAATAAAAATATTAAGTGGCAGTAGCAACAGGAGTCTTGTAAGGACTCCTCGGTACCCCCCTATGCCTTGTATTTCCCAGGAAGGCCACTCCTCTCTAGGGCTCTCAGCCACATATCCGCTTGGTTGAGCATCTACCTCACGCTCTCCTTGTCATTCAGTTCAGCTCTGCACCACTTCCCCAGGCTCTTTACAGGCTTCTCGATAACAGATAGAACAGTCTCTTTCCCTATCTTAAAATTAAAACTATCCTGGACACATCCCTGCTTCAGAACTAGGCTCCTGGATTTAGCTGGTTGGAACTCCCTTCTGACTGCCTTGGTGGGTTTGACCAGATCTTTCAGAATCCATCAACCCTCTGGGACTGACCTCACTTTAATTGTCAGATCATCCATAAAGGCCCTAATCAGAGCCTGTTGGATTCCACTTGCAAGTGCTGCTCCCCGCTCGGCTTCTCTGCTGACCTGACAAGCAGATTCATTCCAGCTGTAAACAAAAACACAGAGACGCTCAATCCTCCAGTCGCTGCCAGTTAGTTGTGAAAGCGGCTAAAACTAAATAAATAAGTGTGTGTGAGTGTGTGCGTGCACCATAGGTCAGTAGTATATAGTAGTAATTATGTTCAGGATCAATAAGGAAACAATATATTAATAGAAAAAGCAACTATAAAATCAGTATTATAGGGGGGAAAAAATCAAGTAACAAGTCTCTCTCTCTCTCTCTCTCTCTCAAAATTGAATTCAATTCAATTCAGCTTTATTGGCATGAACGAACAACAATATTACCAAAGCTAAATAAATTACAAAAGAACATTCTCTCTCTCTTTTTGTGAATGAAGTTGTATGCACTTTCTATCAAATTAATGGTTCATAATTCATATGTTATCCGATAGCCTAATTTTTATACAATGAATATTCATACTGGTTTTCATAACAATTCGAAAGTACCCTAGTTCCCATCTTTGTGGAGCAAGAGTTTTGTGCAAAAGAAATTAAAGGTCTGTCCCATATAGATCCCTGTCCCGAATATGGGCAGGGTGAGTTCAGGGACTGAAGCAAATAAAAGCCTGGGCAATATATTTAAATTTTACAGTATACTGGGTCAACAGATCTATTTTTTTGTTTTCTGTTTTATCCACTGGGTGAAACTCTAAAGAAAGATTACAGTGAAAGATTTCTGGGATAAACCTGATTCTTCACTCTTACAGTTTTTTCATGAGCCTGGGCCGGTATGTTTTAGCTAAATGTCTGTGTTGCATACTAAAGAGAAAGCTGTGTATTTGAAAATCATTATTTCTGTTCAGCTCTCTCTAATTGTGTAGCGTTTACTTGATTCTCTGTAGTTTGGAGATTAGTTTCATATATCAGCTTTATTTTACTGCACACCGAACCTTTTGTGCTGTTGCTTCTTCATATTAAAAGCTTTCCACTGGTGAACTGTGAGGGGATGCTTGTGCAGAGACTCACCAAGTTAGAGCTTAATTAGCGGTGCAATTCTTCAATTAAAACAGGTCTAAATCAACCAAATATAGACATATTCTGCAGTACTTGGTCAGTTTTGGATAATGCAGTATGGAATACCACAAACAAAAGCAGCGACAGTGAGCTGAAAAGGGCTGCACGCATCAGGAACACGTCATCTCAATGCTTCATGAGTGACACTTTCAGACAGTGTGACAAAGCGTATAAAGCCACCTCCAACTACCACTTTGGCAGTGAAATTGCAGAATCACGCAGACGCCAACTCACAAGTATAAATGCTTGGCTCTGTGTGTAGCTTAATAAAATGAATTTACAGGTAAGGGTGTTAAATACCTAAATATGTTTGACAGTTATTTGTTGTGATATACATGGTGTTGGTAAAATGTAAATAATGATTTGATATTACAAAATATATATTTACTGTAATGCAAAAGTAATTCTTAAATGATAAATTCCACAAAAGTTTGTTTTGCAATCCAAAGCAAACTGTGTCTACATATTTGTGTAGTATATACACTCATGGTCAAAAACACTGAAAACATGTACATAGATATTTGTACAACTGTTAAGTTGCATAAGACAAGACCGGAATTTTAGAGAGGAAGAGGTGAAATGCTGCCCCCTATTTGTTTGGAGCATGTGACAAGGTATTACACATTGCACCTTTAAAACAGAATTCTCAGACTAAAAACCTAAACTAATATTAAACCTGCATTAAGTCATTTTTTGGACACCTGGATGCGTTGCAACAAACTGTAAACACAATACTGACGTATTGTGTCCTTATAAAGTTGTTAGAGCTAATGTATTAGCAAACAGTAGCCTATTTAAACATCCAGCAGAGGAAAATTAGTATTCTTTTTGGGGTCATGTTTCCCCCCATCTGGGAATATCCACTCTCCTTTTAGCTCTACATTGGTGTGCAGAAACTGCAGTATTTAGAAAAATACCTGCTATACGTTCACCTGTTATTGCTAAATTTTTCTGTCATGTTGGTGCCGGGCAAGTAGTGTATAATTGTTAACGCTTTTGGACTGAAACACAGCTGCCATCTGAAGCAGAAGAATAATGCTGATAAGAGCAGAAGAGTGAACCAAAATAGTAAATTGTGACAGATAAATCTGATATTTTTCATTTTCACTGGTGTTGGCTTAAATAACATCACTCCTTGTAAATAAAGTGAAGTTAAGCAAGAAGTGCTAATTAGGAAGCATAAAAAAGAAAATCAATGTTTTTCGTTAGACTTCTTAAAAGTGGGGCCTCACAGTAAAAGTTATAGCAAAAAAATTCAAAGACTTCTTTTGTGACAATAAAAAATAATCATATTATCTTATTACTCAAGTGAAAATGGAGAATGGGAAGAGGGAGAAAGGCAGAGGAGATTTCCTGTACTTCATGAGCATAAAAATTTCACTGTCAAAAAAGGAAGCACTTTTACAGAAGTCTATGGAACCCATCTCTTAATCACACTTAATAATTTATACCTTTCCTAATAGCGGTCCTAAAGCTGCTGTTGGTAACAACTGAATATATAATGCAAAACCTTCCACGTGCACCAGCAATGATTGACACTGCATTAGACACTGCTTCTGGCTCTGATTGGTTGTTTTGTTCAGGGAGCAGAGGATACTTATAAATGGCATTAGCAGCAGGAGGAGCCAGAGGACCCTGATGTCCTACCGTCAGGATTACACTTAAATTTATTCATTTTATCCAAAGCAACTTACAATTGCTATACATGTCAAAGGTCGCACACCTCTGGAGCAACGAGGGGTTAAGCGTCTTGCTCATGGACACAATGGTGGACGTCTCAGTGGGAATTGAACCCAGGTCTGAACCCACACCAAAGGTAAGCATCTTATCTATGCGCCATCACCACCCCAGGATAGATGACAGTTTCAGCAAATATACCAAAAGGTTATTTTTGTAAAATTTACTGTTACACCCGGTCTAGGGGCCCAGACGCAACACAAAACTACCCCATCTTCCCCAAGTCCCAAGGAGCCACATGAACGCAGACTATTAAGAAATAAGGAATTATGAATTTATTTATAACAGATTGAAACAGGCTAGTGATAAGCTAGTTTACCTCAGGGTGAACCAAGGCCAACATAACAAACAAAACATCTCTTGCAACCATGTGATTTTTACATTAACTCTCAAATAAACAAAACAAAAACAAATCAAGGAATCAGCTTATTGGTTGCAATCAGGGGTACCTGTTTTGCATTGTCCATGTTATGTACATTTCTGCAAGTACACCATCTAAATGCCTGCGATGTGAAGGTAGTAACACAGGCTTTACTACCTTGTTGACTATTCTTCAGGGCAAATGGATGTAAAGCAGCCAGCTTAATCAATATCCATTTTATTTTATGTCATTCCTTAAATTGCCTCACTGAAGTCACTACATTAGAAATGGATTAGCTGTTGCCTCCAGCAAACACAGAATGTGCAATAATAAAACCATCATCAAGTATAGTGCTCCTTGACATCTTGCTGGTAAAAATATGAGAGTGGATTCCTTCTTCACATGCCTTGTTGAATGGTAGTTTTTCAGCAGCTATTGGTGTACCAGAGTGCTATTCATAAACCTTCCAAGCTGGTGAGTTTTGGGGATTTGAATCGGCACTACTAACGTCCCTCATGACAATGATGAAGGTGATGACGTAATTTCACACAGTTCAGAAATTCAGAAATATAACTGCCTGCTTGTGGCAAATATTATTCCTATGCAGACCATCTGCTGGTTTTCTGTTTTAAGAGATGCTCAAAAGGCTGGAGTGGGAAGGTTGCCATGGATCCTGGAGTGTCTGAAGGTAGTGTCTGTATATCCAGACTTCTCTCCCCCACTTCTTTCTCTGATTCACAGAAACATCACCCTGCCTGGCCAGGAGGCCTTTCTCTCCATTTTTGGTCACTTCCTCTTTCCTCTGACTTACTCCTCTCCTGTGTCCTTTCTCTGACATCCAGTTCAAACTTCTTCTTCTTCTACTTATTCTTAAGGGAGATGGCAACTTACCAATGAGGAGGCCACTGGGGTAAATGCCTGGTAGCTGGCATCTGTGTTGTGTGACACACACACAGACACACATCTTGGCATAATGGTCAGTGTGTGGTTTTGACAGTGTATTGTCTACTAGGCTGGCCTACACAGTCTGCAAATAACACAACAGATGCATTTATAACAATTTGTATGACTGTTGAATTAAAGGGCAGCCAGTCACACAAGCATGTAAGAATATGTATTGGTCAATAACCAGCTCAGGACTGATGTTGTTAGCTGTTCCTTTAGCCCTTTCTGTCATTTTAGCATGTTAAGGGAGAGGCAGGACGAATGAAACACAGCGATTTCTCAGAGCCCATACAACTCTGATATGCCAAACGTCCTCATTACATACAGTCCACAGTACTTAACAGAACCAGGGAAAATCAGGTGGATACATCCCACTTTCACAAAGTTATGCGAAAGATGCTGTTTTCAATCATGGAAAGTAAATTCACTCATGTGATCTTTTTTATTAATGACTAGGTATTGTTCCATGTGCCATGGTCATGATCATGTGAAATATTACTAAGTTTTAAATGTCAAAGTTTTACAGTTTGAAAGCTAGTGAAATTTGAACCTCAGGAGTCACACACAGCCATTCTACCTTATTTGGATACAGCAGGAGGGTGGCAGAGTCGACTAGGCTGCAGGCTAGACCACCAGGATACTCACAGCTAAACAACAGGGTCGTCACAGTAGACCAGGAAAACAGGCTGCAGATGTACATAAAAAGGTCAGCCAATATCTAATCCAAATGTGCATTAACTGTTGGATTTCTGGTTAGGTCACTAAATTATATTTATTTATATTATCTTTTATTAAGAAAAAGGACATAACGTGTTTGCAATTACGTATTAAGAAGGGCAGTGTCAAGCTTTCTAAATAAAAACAAGAATAACAAACTATTTCAATGTATATCGTTGTGTTTCTTCTGTCCCACCCGTGTGTTTCATCCTTCCCGCACAGTAGGGACGGATGAAACAATGCACACCTTTCCTTCAAAGTGAAATTATATTGAAGAATTCCACATTTAACAAAATAACACTTGGTATTGATAACACACACAGGAGTTGTTGATAACAATAACAAATTATTTTTGTCTGTCAGATTATATTTTAAAATCTGAAAAAGTTTCATTTTTCCCAGCTCCCCCCTACTCCATGATTGTTACATACGGACTGCTGAGGCAACAGGACTGATGTTAGTTTTGACAGTCTGGTTATTTGCCATCACCACAACTGTTACCAATTAAAGAGAGACAGCTTGCTAGCTCTCCCTCTAATGTGGGATGAACATATCACGTAGTGTGCAGGAGCTACTTATGTCTCAGCAGGTGTTCAAATAACATGATTGGAAAGTTACATCGAACGGGAAATGAGTGCTAACATTAGCAAGCTAAACTAACTAGCATCATCCTTCAGAGTGGTAGTCTAGCCTGGATTAGTAGCTTTCACTTTCCGAGCGACATACAAACATAACGGCACAATGGTCCTCCCAGATGTTGAATGTTAATTAGGGACTGGTGTTTTATTGTTCGAAGGTTTGTAATACTAGCGAACTGGCTATCGAGAGCACGGCGAGATTTCTTGATGGGCTGAGGGCCGTTTTGACCTGCCGTTAATTTTCAACTTGATCAATGGCAGTGCTAATATAGTGAGCTTTTTTGATAATATAGCAGGCGGGAGAATCCAAGCATCAGGCACGTCTCAGGCCTTTTCAGACGGGGAGCGACACTCAGTCTGCGTACTTGCTTGGATCTGTGGGGTCTCACTGTGCTGGTATGTGAACAGACTTCAAGAGTAAACACCAGGCGCTTTATGGGCAGAAACCATGGCAATGGATTCTGTGTGCTTCTGAATCTCTGCCAGGACAACTGTATTTTAAAGCCATATAAGCCATAAAAAATCCTCTAAAAATTATTAAGAGGATTATGTTTATTTTTGTGTTGTTTGCTTTATGGACACCAGTGAGTGCTTTTATTTTTGTTAAACTTTTGATGTGATTGATGCTTGAATAATAAGATTATAATTTGAAAATTTGAGCACACTGTGTATATTTCATTCCCTTTTTGTGTAGGCTAATTGTTGTGATTGGTTGTTGGTCAGCCCCAAATGTTTGTATTTTGTAATGTGGATAACTTTCATAGTGGCCAAATCTATACCTAGTTTCATACCCATTACATCAACAAATAGGGTTAATCTACAAAAATAGCAATCTGGTGTCCAATTCCTGTGCCTGAATTAATGTGTGTGAATTAAAGTGAGGAGAAATCAATGTTTCAATGTGAGATTCTGAACTTTTAGAAGCAATATGTGTGGGAGGGTGGCATGTCCCTGTTCTTGAATGAATGAAAAGATGACCGGAAACACTCAAGAGTATCATTTTACAAAACCGCCTGTAGGCTATAATTAAAGGAGTTGGTGTTAATTAGAGTGGATGGCAGCTCTCCATTCTCAAACATATGTTCTCTCTTTGTTTCAAAGATGTGTGTTTAAAGTCATCGTCCATTTTTACGTGCCGACAGTTTGTATTATCTTTACGGGCAGTTTTTCAAAATAACTCCCCTGTGCTCCTTGTCTGTTGATGGCTCGTGTGACACAAAGAGACAAAACAGACATTTCATTTTTATGAAAATGTCACACTTTATTACTTTAATTGCACTTTTGCTTTGCCGTGGATCCCCTTACACACTGAAGCTCGCTGTGTGGGTGGGTTGGGTGTGCATTCCTGGATTATCTGGGAAAATGTCACAGGAGACAGAGAGAGAAATGGAGAGGAGGAAACGGCGCCGGGGTTGACATTGATCTTCCTTTTATACTGATACATATTGCGTGACTCACTCATTTGCACCGGGGCGTGTGTGGGTGTCTGCGTGTCCTGAGGTGCGTGGTCTTGTATGTTTCTTTGTGCACCCATTGTGCATATGCGTGTGTGAGCGTTTAAGATGATTTGTAGCACAATCTTCATTCAATTAGCTTTGAGATGCTTTGTTTAATCATCTCGAGTGTCTGTGAGTTTATGCTGTAGATGTGCTCCATCTTGTGCGGAAATTGGCTGTCTAACTATCTTGTTCATTCTCTCTCAGGTAGGTAATGCAAGCCTTGTGAGTACTCAAAATAAATCCAAAATATACATGGATATATGTAATCCTTAACTTGCAAGATTCTCCTTTTCCATGACTAATGTACAAAAAAACTCTGCCTGTTGTTACGTAGTTTAGTCGGATTCTACAGAGACACTAGAAATCGTCTAGCCCAGGCTGTTTTCAGGAAGGGATTGAGCTGTTGACAAAAATGGCTACATTTGAACGAGCTACATACAGATTAATGGGGAGAGAATATATTTTCAAACAAGTCATGGGGCTTCTTTCTTGCCTTGATGAAGGGAATGTCTGACTAAATTTGTACTGGCTCCTGGAATAATGAATAAACAATTTCAGATGTATCTCATACACTCAAGGCACTTTTCTGTTTTTGTCTTTATTTGAGTGTTTTTCTGTGTTTCACATTGAAGCCGTGCTGATCAGCTGAATGCAGCCTGGGTTAATTTAAGGGGAGACATTTCTGTTTGTGGACTCCCCTTTGTTTTGTTTTTAATAGGATATTGACAGAGGACATGTTTTTTTAAGGTTATGAGGTATTAAAACATCTGTTCTGTTCTGGTGTCCTGTTGAAAACATCAATAAAATGTAAAAGGTTACTGCCATGAGACTGGTTTGTGCTCTAAGAAACGCTTAACACTCACAGAACTTGGAGCATCCAGGTATCCATTCATTTAACAAACCACGGCTGCCTATTAACACGACAGAGTTTGTGTAGGCACCGCACATGTGCGGAGGACGGTGCTGTGCGAGCTGTAATGAGATCACATTAAAAAAGAAAAACAAGTTCAAGTAGAACAACTCTCCTCCTTTCTTTGTCTGTGATGAAGTACCCTTCTCTTCTTTGCACCTACACTCTCTCTGCATCATCCCATGTGGCCAAGGGAATGGCGCCCCTCATGGTCCTACAGCACTCTTAGCTTCTTCAGCCATCCGCCCACAGCCGCTAAGAGCAAGGTGTGAATTATCATCAACAGTCATTACCACTCTAGTCCTATTCTGCCTGGCCAGCATATGTGTCAGATGCTGCCTCCATATGCGTAGTGTGACCACATTGGTGGAAAAGTTACTTGTGAAACATGATGCTTGAATAGTTATGGTGTGGAGGTGATGGACATGGGGTTTACTTTAAAAATGTGCATTCTTGAGAACTTTGGTAGTCATCCTCCCAAGTTTAGAGATTTTGCTACGAGAGGAGAAGAACAGACAAATTCTAATAAATCCCAACAGGTTCAGAGATAGTTGAGTGAGCCAGGATGAACCACAGGGAAATGTGACTATACACAGAGGAAACACTTCAGAGTTTATATGGATAGATCCCAACCATAAACTGTAGAAAGACATATGAATGAATATTGTTCCTGCAACATCACCCAAAGGGTATGCTTTGAAATTTGGAGAAGGAATTTATTAATCCCAAATACAGATTATCAATAAATCAATGAAATCCTAATTCATTAATGATTTTGATGACTCATGACTTGATAATGCTGGTGTTCATGTCTGATGAGAATATTGAGATACATCTTGTTTTCATCTTGTGAGACACATACTGCGCAGGTCTTTTTCAGTTACCAGGCACTAATACTGTATAGTTTAGCGTTTTGCAATCTACTCCTGACAAGTGGCTTCCAGCTACCATGTCTGTCTCGCAAGTGCCTCCTGCCCACCTACTTCCTCTGTTCTTTGTGAAACCTCAAGTAGCTCTCATAAACAGTGCAAGGCAGAATCACTTTTGTAAATGGTAAAGAGGTGTGGGAGGTTACCCACAGGAGGGTATTAAAACACTGAATTCTTCTTTATGTGGTTCAATATCTCTTTCTCAGTCACCAGCCATTTTCATTGTCTCTTTTCATGGAACTTTATGCCAGAACACCTTACTTCTTGTTTAGGTTTAGACACCAAAAAGACTTGGTTAGGTTTAGGAAAACACAAAGGCAGAAGGCCTTAGATATTAAAATTGGCAAGCTAGCTGCCTGCTAGCTAGCTGTTTGCCTGCTAATAATGGCTTTTAAGCTAGTAGACCAATAAAAATAGTTAACAGTATATGTTTATTCAGAGATTTGCCAGTTAGTGCAAATTGTTGTACACTTGGATTTACTGGGGAAAAAGAGCGACTGTGGGAGCTTGCAAAAAATCCAAGCAGCACCGAGGACAATGCCGGGAGAATAATCTGTCCACATAACAATGACATTAGATAAATAACACCACAACCGTCAACACATAAGAAGGAGGAGTGATGAGATGGATAGAGCTGCAGCACCGAGCCGTGCTGACAAGAGTGTGTTAGCAGTATGTCAAGTAATAAAATGAATGCGACTGGAACGACAACCAGCTAGGCTATTAACTGCTGTATGAGCCACTGATTGTGGAGCATAAAGGAAATAGCTGATGCCAATTAGCTGATGCAAACATCACTTCAGTGCTCCACCTGAGCTAGCCCAATGCTCCTTTAATTAGTTTGGTAAAATCTAACTTTAGCAAAAATTTAAATATTTAGAAAGTGCCATCAGAGGGTGTTTGACCTCAAGGTTTCTCCTATCTTTGAGGTTTAAATTCCCAGTAACACAAGAAAATACAAGGTAGCTGCAACCGAGTAGTCCTTCTTGCATTCCAGGTGAGGGTGAAAGAGAAAGGGTGAGAGCGCGAGAAAGAGAGAGAAAACAGGTGGCCTTGTTGAGCACACCTCCTTGTCAGTAAGATGGATGTATGTGCAGCCATGGCTCAGCAACACTACAGACTGCTTCTCCTCTCTCCATCATCTCCGCCCTTCTGCTGTCTGAAGCGCCATCTCTCGCCCTCTCTCTCTCATCCGCCCTCATGTTTCATCCATGAGTAGCACGACCCACTTTCACTTAGCACAGGCGGTAGTCAGCGACCCAGGCTCTCACAAATGGGGAGACACGCATACACAGGTTTGTATTACTAGACTTGTGAGGACTTCCGATGACTGTTTCCTCGAAGCTCCAATAAACAATATAAAGATGATATATTGTTCTGTGCAAGCCATTAGTTTAGCTAAAGTCACTTCATGAAATGCAAATTTGACAAATGCTGTTTAATGAAAAGGATATAAAGACTCAGACCGGCATTGTTTGGGGGGTATAAGAGCAGTGGTTCTTGCAAAAGCTCACCTATAAAGTGGGTACAAGAAAGGCAGAAGCTGTAAAAGACATTAAACGAATGTGATGGGGAAAAAAATTCCCATGAACTCATCCAGCATCAATGGTCAGGAGTCAGGAGTCTTGTTTCTAGCCACTGTTTCTGGTTTTAGCTTTTTTCGGGATGCTTCCTGCTGCTGGAAATAAGCCTGGTGAGAGCAGTGAGACTGATCCAAACAGAGAAGTTGTCACTAAAACACTGTAGCCCTGAGGAGAACTGCTGAAGTGTGGTAGGCACGTTGGAGTCAGGATGTGTTTAGCCTAGCTTAGCATAAACTAGAAGCAGGTTGTGTAAAAGAACATCTTTTATATTACAGTATCTGGTGTTGCATAGAATCTATTAAAATAAAAACTATTGGAATAATATTAAAAATATATCTGTTTTTTTTCTTTGAAATATGAGGGGAGAAAATAACAAAACTAGTATTATAAAGTTGCGGTTGTAAACTAAATTCCCGGGACTTAACAGTCAGAACATAACATGTCCTTTAACCCTAAACTGGTGTTGATGTTTAGCTAGATGATCTGAACAGTTACAGCCTGGAAAATGACCATTAAAAAACTAAGATAGGGTTTGACCCCCTAATTAAGGCTTGGACTTGACTTTAAATGAGCAATGTGATGTTAGCTAGCTGAAAGCCCACCCATTTCAATACCATGATATCATTTCATATTTTGTGTAATTGTTAGCTAACACCGGTGCTAAGGCATGAGCAGTGAAAATAGAGGAATAGTTATGGTAGATACACATCAATATAGAGTACAGTGCAAGTATTTTTTGAGTCTTTCTACAATAAGCATATTTGTTATCACTCTGGAATTCAAAAGTTTTACCTGGCTGGGTAAATCTTAAAATACAGGTTTGTTATTTCAAAGGTATACAGTTTTATTTATGTTGCGCCTTCATAACAAAAGTCATCTTATTGCACTTTTATATAAAGCAGATCTAGACAGTACAATGTTTAATATTATTTACAGAGACCAAAAAATTCCCAATTCCCCAACAATGTTTGACAGCTGCTTTCTTGAAAGCAGATTACCTTTCAGTCACTTTTAATGTGAGCAAGAGGAAAGGAGATAATTGCTAAAAAAAAAGTTGAAACTTAAAATAAGGTAATAATTAGGAATCAGATATGATAATGCAGACTGTATTTTATGATAGTGCCTTTATCATCATCTACAGACTGCAGACATTAGTTAAATAGGGATATTGTAAGCATTGTTTTAGTTTACTGAAGCCTGCGCCTGTGCTATAGTGGGTTTTCTTTTTCACCTGGAAAAAAAAAAAGTTGACCCCTCCTTGGTTGTCATTGTATAATTCGCACCCAGGATACATTCATGCTTCTATCCTTGTGATGACATTTGCCCCATACAGACACACAAGAGCATACACACATACACACACACACACACAGAAACATCCACAAACAGCAGTTGTTTCATTTGCTGGTCACACAACAGCATCTCAAATTATTAACTTCCTCATTTTGTCTGTGGCCAAATAATTGGTTTTCAGAATAGATTTCTGGTAGATTTAGACAAAGCAAATACAAAAAGAAAATACACAATATGTGTAATTTTTGTCTATATGTGTGTGTATTACAGAGAGAGTTCCCACAATCTGCAGTAATTGATGACTCATACAGGGGACCAGCTGATGGACGAATGGCCTGCATGTTTTTTTTTCATTCACACAAATTTGGTGCTTCGCATCACTTTCCAGATGTCACGGATGATTCATTATAATGGTTGTGGTGTGCTTGAGTGGTGTGTAAAAAAAGAGAAACAGCAGGGACGAGGCATGAGAAGGGGAAATAAATGCACATATAACTGTTTGCCTCACCCCTCTCAATGTAATACATTATGATATTGGGAAATCAGCCACAGGATTGGAGATTGTGCGTGGTGTGTGTGCGTGCCCAGGGTGTGATAAGGAACATCACTCTATATGCTCAATATGCTTCCCTCTGTTAAATGCCTGCAGACGCAGCTGCAGGTGAGGACTGACAGCTTCCACTACCTCTTCATGTTTGTGTTCATCTATCCAACTGGAAAACACAATTTATAGGCACAGCCACAACGGGTCTGAGAAAAATAACTGCCAGGCAACATTTACACCCTACCTGACCTCTTAACAGAGATGTCCAGTGACATACATACAGTGTGTTGTCACATTTTTCATCGGTTCTCAAAGCCATCTCACACACAATGTCTGTGCCACTTGTCGGGTTTCTGTCCAGGCCATTCTATGTGAACTATATGGCATCAAAATGGACAATCTAGGGCAATTTATGGCAATGGCTTTTCATAATAGAAACACAAAGTAAGACCTTTGTTGATGAAAAAGTAATAGCAACAGAAATGCATTTGCTGGAAAATTTGTGAAACAGCAGCCTTTGTAGTCAAAGGCTTTCCATCCGCTACATCCCAGAAATGTTCCTTGTGCTGTGGCTCAGATGAAAGCACTCATCACAGTTGTCTGGCCACAAGAATGTACATTATTGCAAAGTGCCATTTTTTTAAAGCATGAAATCTGTTGAAAGAATCATTGCCTGTTTGCAAAAAGAAACGTGGAGAAAAAAAACAATGCTGATCCAGTAATAATTTATATATTCAATTAATATAATATAATATAATATAATATAATATAATATAATATAATATAATATAATATAATATATAGTAAAAGCCCATAAAGAAATGAATCTAAATTTTTGTTTTTTACGACGAATGTTACTGTTCACTCTTATTGTTCTTACCAACTTTTTTGTAGCTAAGGCAAGCAGCTCTTTTCAGTGAACATGCTCTGATAACTCCGTATTACAACTGTGACAAACAACAAACGGCAGAAAGACAAAGTTAGCAAACAGCTGGTGAACAAAGTGGAGCATTTAGCAGCTAAAGAACCAGATATTCCAGAAATATTCAGGAGTTGGTGGAGGCCAAAAAAGAGCTAGAAGGAGGGTGAATGCTGGACTCACCCAACAGAAAGTGGCCCCAAATCTATGCAAATGTTGATCCGTATGTGATGGATGTGTAACGAGGCAACTGTTTGCTTAAACGGTTACTATAACAACGTTTATGCAGAAAGGTGTTGCACTGCACCCAAGTGGCCAGGGAAATCTACTAAAGCAAGTTTAATCTATCTTTGTTCATTTTCTATAATAGTTAATGTGATTGGTGTCTCATAAAAAGAGATCTTCAGCCACTGAATATTATTCCAATTACTAACAAGAATGACCTGTTATGAGAACTAATTCTGGGTTTTATGTCAATTTAACCCAATCTCCCATCCCCAACTGCTTTGTTATTTATTATAAACAACTTCAGTCTCTTTGATTTGTTATGAATTCATATTATTTGGCTTTTAGGATAACGCTAGTCTTACGATGAATTACCATGCTTTATAGTAAAGCAGCATAAACAGCCTGTACACTGGGGGGAGAGGTGGCAGTGGTGTCAATCCCCTTGTGAAACACCAGATTGCTGACTTAAAATACTGTGTCAGGTTACTACTTCCTGCCCTTCAGGGCCTTTACGATTTGCTTCACTGTGTCGCCTTATTGAACCTCACTGACTGAGCTGCTGTAACAGAGATCATTTTGTGAAGAGCCTGAAAAACATTGCTCTGCTCTCTTCAGCATGTCAGGTGTAGAAGGCCAACAAATCTGCCCTGCCCTGCAATGCTGAGGGACCTGCTCTTTCAAAATATAGAGTGTTTGAATTAGTCTCCCTATAAAACCTTGCCAAATGTGTTATTGATTTAGTAATGCATCATTGGTCTGTCTTTTTCCTCTCCTCCTCTCACTTTGTTTTTCTCTTGCCCACTCTTGCTCTTGATCTCTTCATCTTGCAAAGGAAATTCAAAGAATTCAGCTAATTATACCACTATTAGGATTGATGCAACTGAACTGGATAATAAACCCAGTTTGTCTTCTTTGTCAGCATATCATTTCAACAAAACATTGCTGCAAAAAAATTAGAACAGACCTTTAAAGGTGTTATTTTATGTTTATCATGTTATGGTTATGTTTTGTTAGACTTCCTGAATTCCTTTTCACAGCATTGTACTCACCAGACAACAACAGCATGCAGTAACAACATACAATGACAGAAAATAGCACGCACTGACCAGTTCAGCGAGGCCTGTTATTTGACACAGCTATGGATTTTGCCCAGGCAAGCCCGTCTGCACCTCAGTGCTCTGTACCTGCGTCTGGAGGACATTATATTCTGTGGAGTCTCAATAAACACACACACCTACCTTGGTTGGAGACGCTCTCTTATTTGTTGCTTTTGAAAAGTGTTATTTGTTGGCAGGTTGCACCAAGCCTGGTTGGAAACACTGTCATGCTGGACAAGACAGGTTTCACACAGTGTTTCCATTTCCACACATCAAAAACAAACAAGTACGCTCACCAACACATGTTAAAAGTAACTTTCCTTTTCCTTTTTTTTAATGCAATTTGGATACAGATATATTGACCTCTTTTGAGTTGTAAGTTACTTTAAAGTGCACCAAAGTCACACATGCGTTGTCATTTTCAACCCTATTGCCTAGAGCTGGGCTCGAAAAGTAGACCAGTAGGCTAAGCTAGTAGGTTCCCCATTTCAATTAATTCAGTTTTTTAATCCTGTTCATATTTCCCACCTGTTTGTGTTCATGTACTTTCCGCTTAAAAAAACATACTACCGCGTGTGTAGTCACGTGACTCCACCGCATCCAGTCCTGCTCAGCTTCCAGACTGGACTCTAAAGCAGAGTGAGATGTTAGCTAGCGCTAACTGCCTTCACTTTCCAACTGAAACAAGAGACAGACTTTTATTAACTGACACACTTTGATCTACACTGGATATTTACTGCCAAAGTGAAAACTATACTCGCTCACTTTCACCATCGCTTTCTGCTGCGCTCACCCACACACTCACTAAGCACACGCATCGCTGTCCTTACTTGAAAGAACTAAGTTACGCTGCTTTTTTAACAGCACCTGTCATGCAGATGTCCTTCGCTAGCCAAGCATTGAGTGTTGCCGTGCATGTACAGTGTGTGAAATTTTAGTAACCGCGCTTATTCATTCAGCAGCAGGGGTGCGACCAATATAGGGGGAACACATGTCTGTTATGTGCAAGAAAGTCTGACATGCTACACGCCCACCCACCACCCAGCATTCACATCCATACTTTCCACCTCTCTATTTACAGACTAGTTCCTGCATACTTCCTGTGTTGGCATGAAACATTAGGGGTGGGTGTAATTTTGAGGTGCTGAATCATCAAATATGTAAATAATACCTAGGATCCTGGACTGGCTGTCAGTTGGTGTTAGCTGCTACGTTCATGCTTCACTATCAGTGGCTCATTCGCCAGCTGTTTAGCTACCAGCTGGTGAGTAACATCCAGTCATATTCATACAGGTGTCCAACAACATGACCATTAAAACTACTGCTTTGCCAATTCTTTGTTGTTGCCATGTGCTCGAGGCACCACCTCAAACGTCTCCTTGTGTGTTCGGTTTTTGGTATTGTTCATTTAGCTAACATTTAACATTTATGTATCTCATTCTTAGCAGGCCATTAGCTCTCTCAGCAGAATCCCTGCAGCTGCTTAGATTCTTTGAGAGCCTTCTCAAAGAGCCTTTTCTGTAAGATCTAATTGCGTAACCATTTACTGTAATTGGTCAATTCCTTGACGTAAGTGTCTGACTCAAATGACAGATTCTGCTAATTGGTTATTTAACCTAATGTGCCACACCTTTGTAACAGTGTTTACAATCGTAATGAAGTTATTCAAAATTAAAGTCTTTTTCCAGACGGTGATTCGATTTTGTTGTTTTCTTGCTCCATTCTGTTTGTTTGCTTTGTAGCATCACATTACTGCAAGATTTGTTTCCGTGTCCTTAGGTATACCAACCTGACAGATGTGCTTTCTTCACACATCAAAAGTATTCGCCTTTCCATCATTTTGATCAAATTTGTAATTGCCTTTACACAGTGCAGCAAAGGGATGAGAAGGGAGATTAAAGATAGCGAAGGGCTTTCTGGTGACTCATCCCTGGATTCCAGGAGTGTTGTTTTTTCCCCCCTCAGCTGTCTCATCCTCTCCCGGGTAACGGGGTTTCAAGATCGATGATTAACAAAACAGGCTAATTTTTCTTTCCCCCATCCTCCTTAGTCATTACTTTTATCTCCCCATCACTCATTTTCTCTCACTCCCCATGTCTTCTACCCAGCATCCCCGAACATCCTCATGTCCTATGTAAAGCCACCTTTTTTACCATATCCTCCAAAGTCTGGTGGTCTATCTGTCGAGGATAAATACTTTCAAAGGGTGCAGAATGACTCAGCACATGTTTCTCCTGGAGGTCACTATTAAAGCATACTAATGGTAGTGGGGCCAGATGTCCAGTGTCTGGGCAGGGAGGATGACACAAGGGCAACAGCAGTACATGAAACCAGCAGACAGCCTTGCTTTTCCTGCTGTCAGTGAGGGTAGAGAAAAAGGAAAGAACAACATAGGCTACAACAGAGCAAAGGTAAAATAGAGGTAAATAAAAAGGAATACAATTGCTATTTCACAAAACACATTTATGTACCACTAGCATCACTTCTTTTCATAAGATAGCCTCCCACCATCTCTTGAACATAATTTACTTTATTTTTTTGCCAGAATTTTAGTTCAAAACATTCAAAAAAGGAATTTAGTATCAGCTGGGATATGTTAATAAACAAAATAAGCTCACAAAAAATCAAAAAATGATATATGCTGACACCTATGTTCCTTATTAAACAAATAAAAATGTAACTGTACCATTTCGAGAATTAACTCTCTGTAAAACACACTTTTTAAGTCGACATATATATTTGTGTTTGTTTCATCCTTCTGCCACCCGAGTTTATGTGTACGCATGGGTCAAAGTTTTCATGATTGTATTTGGAAATTCCATCCAAGTGGTTTTTAGCCTGAGGTTTGGGACCCCCCTAGGGGTTGCGAGAAAACTACTATAGAGACAAAAATATCAAAAAAAACAAAAAACAAAGAAGAATAAGAATTTAAAAAATGAAACATTACGCTAGCTAGCTAACTAACGTTGATCCCATTGAGTATGTGTGTATGATTTATTCTTTTCATTGCTTTTCTTTGTTATCCATTCTTTGAATGCAACACAAAAAACTAACAGCTTGTTTTTGTACTTAAAATGGAAATGTGGCCATGGACTTAATTTGATTAGGATATTTAACGAGACCAATTTTAGCGAAATATTTTCAATTCCATTTTTTGATTTATTTTCATATTATTACCTAGTATTCAACGGAGATACATCCTGATCTAATGGTAAATTATCTTCAGTAATAGCATCAAACCCCTCACATATCACAGGAAAAGTATTTCAAGTATTTCACTTGGTGGTTCAGATCACCTGTGAAGTGAAGCGCTGGACAGGAGGACGGGAGGTGCCTGTTGATTCTTCTGTGTGGACTGATAGGCCACGTTTGGATGCGCTTGGTTAACTGATTCCTCTTGTGGAGCTCTCAAGAGCTCAGGCTTCACCTCAGATCTATTCTGTCTTAATTATTTTTTAAATGGAAATCAAATACAACATCTGTTATTATGACAATACACATCTACAGTACGTACCTATATACACATAAACATACATATTAAAGCAAATGGGATGCATGCCAATGCATATTCATATTCTTGGGATCACAAGAATGTATTTGCCTTCCTCTTCTCCCCTGAAAGGAGGGATGAAGAACCAGCCCAGACCAGACACACATGAGTATAAGAGCTGACTTTCCAATTTGCATCTTATTTCTGGATTAGTGCAGATGTGCAACTAGCGATGGTTAGTTCAGTTCCTGCATCACAATCAGCATGCTGAAATAAAGCATGCTTTCTATTAATTACATGAAAATGAACATGGTATATCAATTAATGTACAGTATACTTGGCTCTGACTTGCTGCGTTGGTTTCTTTTGTTTCGTGTTTAAATGTATTAAATTCCAACCCAATGTGATTATGCACTAAGGTGAGTTTAACACACTGGACCAATTTCATATAATTGACATTTATCATGATACACTGATGTTTGTGTGCATTGGCAAAAGAAGCAATGCACAAGGGCAGTTTCTGGTCTCACTGCGTCTGAAAATGGTTGGTATTGGTAGAAGACGATGTGTTTGTTGCTCACACTTCTCTCATTACTCTTAATAATGCATCCCTCCCCTACTACTGCCTTCTGACCGTTGCCCCCAGCTGTAACGCAAACTTGCTTTAGTACACTTCAACCAGTTCTCCTTGAGGAGCAGATTCTTGATTTGGAATCTGCAGTATGATTTTCAAATTGGGCATGATTAAAAAATAAAAGGAATCTCTGCAGTATCCAGGCCCCCATGCCACCTGCCTCTGTTATGCATGCTTGACTAATTGCTTGTCCACATCACAGGCAGCCCGACAGGCAAGCGAAAATAAGGGCAAAACACCACTCCACTCCAAACAGCTTTTGTATCATAATTTTTCATTAATCTCAATAGCAGTTCATAACAAGAAATGCAGGTTTGTCAGCCACTGTAACTTTTAACAACCCACCAGCCTTCTCTTCTGCATATTTCATTCAATGGAAATAAAGAGCTGAGGAGTGAGACAGCACAGCTAGAAAACTAATCACAGCTATTTATTTCTCACTCTCTAAGACACTTAGTACACGCCAAGCACAGTACGAACCAAATGCCCCATTAAAAATACTATTTCCTGCCACTCTCAGTGAGCAATGTTTAACTATTTTGCATTCTCCTACACATTTCGATTTACCTAATTTGACATTTGAGTTACAATCATCAGTGGACTGTGTGTGATAAAAGGTGATTTAAAGGCAACTTTGCCACGTCACAGTAAAAAAAAAAACTATTTGTGTTATTTCGACTTTTATTTGAATTTGCAGCATTTCCTCTCATGATTTTTGTGTGCATAAAACCAGTCTGGATTAAAATACACTGTAGGCTATGACACATAAGGTCTAAAGAAACAGGGTCACATGAGTCAATTTTGTATCTGTTCTAAGTATTCATTATTAGAGGTGGTGAAGTCTCTTCCTTACATCACTTTTTTTCTTCTGTCCATATGAAGCTTTCTCTCACTTCCTCGCATGTGCACACTTTCTGTTTTACTCTCTCTCCCTTCTTTGATGCGGTCCATACTTCACGTTCATAATGACAGAAGCGGGGCTAGACTAAACTGATGTGCAAAAAGGGGTTATTCAGGAGTGGGCCATTTAAAACAACAGGTCACTAACTCAATAGATGATGAAGATGAAGATGGGTTTTTTTGGATACCCATATAAATAGCAGCAGACCATGATCCACCGGGCCCAAACTTCTCTAGCATATAGAGAAGCCCTGTACCACGGCTGATACACCCGCTTCACATCATAACTTTGTCAAACGTCAGATCATTAAATAATAAACTGGATGAGATCTCAACACGCCTCCGGTTTGATGAGGATTTTCGGAGGATTAATTTGCTCTGCTTCACAGAGACATGGCTTCATGAGGACAGCACACATGGAGGGATTTACAGTAATAAGAGCAGATCATGGTCATCTCAAAAATCCACCGGGGCAGGACTCTGCATGTTCATTGACAGCGCTTGGGCCTCACAATTTAAAGTGCTCAAGAGAGTGTGCACAAGAGACTATGAGCTGCTGTCTGTATCAATCAGGCCGTTATACCTTCCACGGGAGTTTGGGCAAATCACCATTATTCTTGTCTATGTCCCAGGGCCTAACAATAAAGAAGCTGCGGAAACGATAACCGACAGCTTCAATGCTACATTCTCCCGATCAACAGATCAGCCGGTTTTTATTTTGGGGGATCTCAACACATGTCAGCTGTAACCTCATCTACCCAGTCTGCAGCAGTATGTCACCACGCCCACTCGCTCCACTCACATACTGGACCAATGCTTCGGTAACATCCCAGACACATATAAGGCAGTGAGTCGCCCTCCTCTTGGGAGACAGAAAGTCAGGCATGAAAAACCACTCCTGAAAACTGTACGTCATTGGACTGAGGATGGGGAGGAGGCACTCAGAGATTGTTTTGACTCTACGGATTGGCGCATGTTTTTTGACGCATGCTCTGATCATCACAAAGTGACAGGCACAATCACATGTTATATTAAGTTCTGTGAAGAAACTGTTATAACTTCTAAGATAGTTAAGGTGTTAAGTAATAACAAGCCATGGCTCTCAAAGGATCTTAAAATGTGTCTGAATGAGAAAAGGGCTGCATTTTTCAGAGGAGAAGCAGACTTAGTAAAGGAGAAAGAGAAAGATTTCAGGCTCAAAGTTTTCACAGCCAAAATAGATTTTAAGAATAAGGTCGAGCAAAGATTTTGTACAGGCAATGCAAAACAAGCATGGCAGGGATTAAATACAATAATGGGTAGGGAAAGGAAGAAACAAAGTGTTAACATGGCAGATTGTGGCAAATTGGTTAATGATTTAAACATTTTTTTATGGAAGATACAATGTGAGAGACCCAAAAATAGGCTGCAGTATTGCAGTATATACCCTATGATCAGATTGGTAGCTATGAACCTATACAGCTCTCTGAAGAAGAAGTAGCCATGTGTCTCTCTAAAATCAGACCCAACA
>JAPMOB010230463.1:0-15391 GCA_029875015.1 Lepomis gibbosus
ACGCGTACGAGCACACACCTGGTTGCAATCTTAAAACCACACCGCTAGTGGCCGCTGGAAACTACATAATGCCCATTTAAAATAGGCTACAAATAAATGTTGAAATGTGAATTCACATTCTTTGACAGCTAACAGATGGGGAAACCACCTTTTCTCTTATGTGAAGCATTTTATATGTGGTGTTACAGGAGCTGACTAGATGGTAAAAAGATCTTTCATCCATCTCTTTGTCACTATTTCTATCCTTTCCCCCATATAAAGCAGTTAGCACCTTGGCTGTTGGCAAACACATTTCTTCTCATTTCTCACATTTCTGTCTTGTGTCTGGTTCAGTGTTTGATTTCCAGCATCAGCAGCCTCATACTGTTCCTCAGCAGCCTGCCATACCCTGTATCCCTCATGCAACATTCATGGCTGCACTTCTTCAAAGAACAAACAATGGTAAATGCTGCACAGGCATAATATGACTCTATCTCTGTGTCTGCTTTTCCAAATACAGATAAGGATGACTTTAAAATTGCCCCCTAACTCACATGTGTGGTTGCTGTCATCACAACCTTCATATTTGTTCTTCCTCCCTTTTCAGCCCATGTGATTCATTCCTCTGCAGTATCATAATATGTGCTTCATAACAGCCCTGATAGTTTTCAACAGGAGCTCTCTGTACCTGTTTTCATCCACTGTGTTCATTATGCTTTTTCCTAATCCTAATAATCTAACGGCTGAAATTAGTAACTTGACACATACAGAAGTGCATGCATGAAAATGTAATGATTTACATTAGAGGGACTTGCGTTTTGCCCCAAAAGGAAGGCAAGTGACAGTGTAAACAGATTTATGTTCCCACAACCTGAGTAATACATGTCCACACAAACACACACACACACACACACACACACACACACACACACACACACACACTCACTAATGTCTGTAGCCTGGGGCTTATATACCAGCCACTATATGGAACATCTGGAATACACAGTGAGGTATGTCAGAGGGAAACATGCAGCCAAGTAAGTTTCATGATCCACACATACATCCAAGAGCACTCACTTCACACACGCACACACTCACACACTTTCTGCACATTACCTTACATTTCATGTTGGGCTTAAACCACAAAGGCCTGCCTGTGAAAAGGGATACTATTTGAATAAACAAATGCACACTGTGTCAGATCTTTTCTCTGTGACCATAAATCACACAGAGTGTTATTGTAGCATTAAGCTGGTGACTGGGTGTTATAGTGGGGGCCCAAGAGCTTGAAGGTGATGGAGGCTCTGGCCAGAAGGCCCAGGCTGTTGGTGAGGAATGAAGGAGGAAAAGCATTGGACTGCATACAAGCAGCACTGTAGAACACTGTAAATCACATAATCTGGGAGACAAATGTCCCCACGGGGATCAATAAAGTATTTCTCATTCTGATTCTGATCTTTATGCAGTGTCATGGCACTCACTGTCAGCCAGCCTACAGTAGGCTAAGAACAGATCTCAAAGAAGATGACTTTGGTCGAAGCAAATATCTGCTCTATCCCTGAGACAAACACTATCTGCATTGTTAAAGAATACTTGCATGCATTGCAGTTTATTCTCTTAAATGAGGTGAACAGTAGGACAAATGATCAGTTTTCGTTGCCTCAGTTGAGCAAACACGAGTGCATAGTTTCATTGTTATTACATGTTCTTTGCCTTATTGTATTTGAGCTAAACGCTGTGCGCCAGAGAGTGGGTGTGATGTGTTGCTTGTAAAAACAATGGGAAAAAATAACAGTATTTATTAAGTAAAAATTTCAGTGTGCTGTTTATGTCACATAAAACATATTTTCATCTTTTTTTTAACTCATCGGCAGCCTCGTTCAGAGAGTAGACTGTGCGGCCTAAGTAAATGTTTAAACAGCAGTGGAATGCATTTTCTTTACTCTCTTTTCAAACGAGGGAATACAAATTATGTACCTGGGTAATCCTCTACGTCATGCATGTATGTGTCCCCTTACACCACTGTCAGTGCTCAGGAGGGTGCAGATTCCTGCACATCAGTTATTAAAGTGGTTGAGCTTAGCAGCGGCACACTGGGTTTCTTTTCCTTTTCAGCTTTTCTGTCAAATATTGCCATTTTTATCTTGTTTTTTCTAAGGAGCTCGTTCATATGTGCCACATTTCAAGTTGATTATAATTTACAAAGGGAAGTCGGCATGGACGTACACTGTTTTATAAATCGGAATTTTTTCCTGTGGTTTGTACGGTCGCCACCTTTAGGCGTCCTTCCTACGTACAGTTTTATAGATGAGACCCCAGGAGTCTGCATATCACACCTCACAAGCTTGTGTGTCTGTTTTGATGGGGCATTAGTGGCACAATGGGACACGTTCTTACAGTTTCTGCCTCTTTATTCACGTAAAACGGTTAAATCTACAAAAATATGTGTCAAATTGACGTTTTTCAAAGTAAAGTGATTCCTCAAACTGCCCCCTACACCTTCCCTACAGGCAGCAGTTAACATTTCCAAGAAAAAAGCCAATAGTGAATGCACATGTTTTTTTTACTCAGATGGTGCCGATGTTAAACTACTTTTAATATTTCTCTGACTTTTGCTCAAGCTTTTTGGGACACAGAATGTAGAGTGTAATTAAGATATTTAAACCCTCTATTCTGTTTCTGACTGAGCGTTGAACTAAGCAGTTAATCACAGTCTGGAGTCTGTCTGAGAAATGCGACAGCATAGTAGCTGTTAGAGAATGCACACAATCACAGCTGTCAGTAAAAATAACAAACAAGGTTTCTTTTGTCCAGCTCATACATTTAACTTTTAAATGGTTTTTATTTCCTGTTAAACTCTGGATTATTTCGCCCATCAAATTGAGCCACTGCATGCTGAGGCGGCCGTCTCACCCTCTCCTCCCCCTCCCATTGTAAACTGTGCAGTATCTTTCATAGATTGCTGAGGCAAAAGCACATAACCTTGTTATTCCACGATCACAGAGCTATTTCTCTGCTTCACTATGCTTTTAAATGTAGGCTTCTTCATGGTGCAGACTCCTTTTGCACATGCTGTGGAGATGTGCATTTCTGAAATGTTAGTGAATAAAATGCTGAGGGAGATTTAAAAATATGTCATTGCTGGTGGAACAAAACAGACATTAGTAATAGTAACAGTGTGACTGTATTTAATTTCCTCAGCATGTTACCTGCTCTTTTGTTCATTCACTAAACATATGGTGTGCTGCAATCGCTCGGGGTTTAAAATAGACGACAATGTTCCTTGCATCTTCGACTGTGACACAATAATGACAGTAGCTACTTACATTTGTGGAAAGAACACCTCTCTCCCTTGTTCTCCTCTCTTCCTTTAGTTTTGGCCTACAGCGGACATGAGCAACAAAGTCCGGTACAGCTGAGCTGTCGCCCAGTCGCCCATTCACATTAAGGATGGTGCGTTCGAGTAACGCTGCAGTGCTTGGATTAGTAACTGTAATAAGATTACTGTTTAGAAAAGTAATTAGTTATACTAGTAGTTACTGGGAAATGTAATATAACTGGGAAAAGTTGAACAGTAACGCCTTACTCCGTTACTAAGTTTTTCAGTTACTCAGTAAC
The DNA here is from genome assembly GCA_029875015.1 of Lepomis gibbosus. Lineage (NCBI taxonomy): Eukaryota > Metazoa > Chordata > Actinopteri > Centrarchiformes > Centrarchidae > Lepomis > Lepomis gibbosus. Next base: position 3,598 of record JAPMOB010230463.1, read on the forward strand.
GTGTTACTGCCCAACACGGGAGTAGTTCCTGACAATTTGTTTGACTTGTCACTAAATCAGGTTGCTTTTTATGTTTTCTCTTTGACATCTGCATCTCTAATCTGCTCTGAGCAGGTTTCTTCATGATTAACTCCATGGCACCCTATTACATGGATACATGGAAGTGTGGGCTACACAACACATCTGTTAAAATTATTATACTATTAATACTATTAATACACGCCAATTGATAGAATATAAAAAATATATTTATTGTATTTGACTTGTTGTCATGTGTGCTGTCCACTGGGGTTGCACCTGAAATATACTTATTCTTACACGGAATCAACTCAGCAACATCTTATCTACCGTCATAGTTACCGGTCTAGTCATATTTTGTGAACTATGACTCACCATCCCAAGTTATATCAGAGCAAGTTAAACTCCTGTCATAGTATAGGGCTCTGGAGTACTCATTGTGAGAGAATGTGTGTGTGTGTGTGTGTGTGTGTGTGTGTTTGAGAAGTATTTACTCCTCAAGGCATTTATCTGGATCTGTTCTTGTTAAAATACAAGCGCAGACACACAACTGTCTGTGTCAGTGATTGACATTCACCAAAGAGAACAGAAGCTTTCTTGTGAAACTTCATGCCTCTGCTGAGATCCCTAAAAATAGGGGTGTTTTTAATACTTGTGACATATTGCATAGATCCAGTTATGTCTGCTTCACCGCTTCATTCTGGGAACAAAAGGGGCATAAATTGGCTGCCTGGGAGGCCAACAAAGAGATCTGACATGAGCAGAAATACAGCACACTGGAACGCCTTTCCCCATTTAAGTCATGCTCTGCAAATACATTTTAAAAAATCTCCATCAACAATCCACTTTGTCTCTTTTCTGGTCTTTTTATGGGGCTTCAGCAAAAACTGTGTTGAGATCCTTCCTCCTGTTTTCAGTTAATGCTTAAAAACATTATCAGTTTAAATTAAAGTCCAGAAGTCAGAAGTGATGCACAGATTGGCGCTGCACGTCATCCGAATCTGCATGTACGCATAAACTCCACCTCTTGCTGTCCTTGTAAGCAATTGCTTTTTAAATCATGTTAGGCAGCTTGCGCTTTCCTGGTCATTTCTTTATTTTGTGATATATATGTTTTCTTTAATGATTTACTTCAATGATTAGAGAGGCTGCTGTCAGTAATGTTCAATTTTTTAACGTGTGCAGTCATGTCCTATATGCTCTTTATGCACATTGCCCCCCCAACTTTCATGTGAAAGCAAGTGCCAGTGTTTACAATTTTGATAATAGGATGGATAGACAATTCTGTGCACAGAAAAGAACTTGGTCAGAGTGACTTTCTGAAACAGCTATTAGGTAAACTTGTGCTCTCTCCTCTCTTCTCAAAGTCTGATGTCAGGAATAACAGTAACGTGAAGTTTCTGATAGCTTGCTGTGAGTCTCTCTCTCGCCAGACTTTGTGTCTGGCCAATGTGTAAAATGAGTAAAATACAACTATTTATTATGCTCGATAACCGCCGATGGGAAAAAGTGTTTATAAACTGCAGCTTAAAAAAGAAAAACGCGTCCCATTTGAAAATGCGTATACAGGCCCTTGCATAGAACTCGTGCATTCCAGCAGCAACATCTGTGAGGACCAGTCCAGACAATGCATGGGCCTGATGGTACTCCTTATTTTAAAACACAATGATGCCCTAATCACTCAGTCAAGGTTTAGTTACAACACTGGTGAGGGTGTCTGGACAATATGCACATCTCTCAGTAAATAAGCATCACATATTCAGTCAAGTCATAGTAGGCTATAAATAGTCATTTATTTTTCAAAATGTATTGAAGGAAACCTGGGTGTGCCAGTTTCTATGGGCCTGATGGAGCTGATAACATTAATATCTTGCAAGTATTGTCAGTAGAATAGATGCTGGATCACCAGCCAGTAGCAAGAACCCAGACCAGACGCCTTTGGCAAGTCCCACAGACCCAGGTGGAATACAGGCAGTCTCAGCCAACACAAGCACAGCCAGAGCCAGTATCAGATACAAGCAGCTCAGACTCTAACGGAACAGTTGCTGCTCCTCCAAACGACCCAGCAGATTGGCCCCTTAACAGACTTTATGAGGACTGCGTGCACAGAGGTTCATTCAAACCAGCACTGGATTTTGCTAGAAGAGGTTTCCAGTCAGGCTTATTACAGAGACGGAGTGTTTTAATGGAGGAAGGATTGTAGTCAGAACAGGTCAGGTTTTTCCTGCGCAGCAATGGCAAAGTGTTTACATGGCTCACGAGTAAGGTAGGAGGGCCCCCTTGCGGAATTTTGCTTAGCCCCCCCTGGGAAGTCAGGACCGGCTCTGGTCACAGCAAATATCATGGGACACTTAAGGAGCAAAACTAAAAACTGTAGTAACTGACAGAGGAAACTCTGCAGAAGAAACAGAATCAAACGTTTAACTTCTGACGTACATGTTTAGATGCTCTGATGGAGCTCAGGATTGATCAGGAGGACGGCTGCTTTACTCCAAACGTGAGGCCTTCTAGACGTGTAAAAGAACACAGAACACTAATTAACATTATATCCTCGCTGATCCTGTCAGCGTGTTGGGAGACTTAAATAATCAATGAAGTTATTCTGCTGTGCCTCATGCATAAATGCGCACAGTGTCTCTCTTAATGGTGGAGGCGCTTCACCCTATTTCACCCACCTGCTACTCATGTGCTATTTATCAGAATGTTTATTTTTATGACCCGGTCCGCCATGATCTGCACATCACTGATCAGTAGGCTATGAGCTATAGGTGGGTTATTTCAACACATAGCCCCAGGGCAACATACATTAAATACTGGGGAAAAACACTGCTGAGAGCAAATAACCCTTTGAAATGTTCCCTTATTGTGTCATATTAAGAGGACAGCGACCCAGGGAACACAGAACCCTGGGAACATGGCGTCACAACTCGCTATTTGTGCGGCAAGTTCCCCAAAGTCCTGTTGTGAAGAGAGTGCAGACAGAAGAGTTACCTTAATATGTTGTAAGTCCACTTCCTCACAGTGTTTGCCTGTTTCCCTGGCATGGGGACAACAGCTGTTGTTAACGGCCGCACAAAATTAGTGGAAGATACACACTTTTCTATCTTCCGTTCCCTCTTGACTCCAGGTCAAAGCACCAGTCACTAAGCCTCCCAGACAGTTTAACGCAGATCGAATTTAAAGGTCAATGAATGCAAAATGCTCTCTCTGTCCGAGCACGGACGAGTGAACCTTTGTCGTAACCACTGTAATCCCTCCTGGTCCCTGGGGAAACCTGGCTGTTGAGAGGCAAGTTGTGATGCTATTCAATGCTTTATACACACACACACACACACACACACACACACACACACACACACACACACACACACACACACAAACCCCCTTAATCAGTCAGTAACTTTTATTACATGAAGGAGGAGGAAGGGAGTAAAATGGATTAGTGTGGTCTTTGTAACTAAAAGGAATCATGAATAGATTTTATGCTGCATTACCCCCTCTGGGGAAAAGGCATTTAGGCCTTTTGTGTTCCACAGAGCTCATAATACACAAAACACATGATTAGAATCAGAATACTTTCAAAAGTTGTTTGAATAAGAAAGTAAAGGGATGACGAAAAGGAAAAGAAGACAATGATCTTTAGATTTTTGCTTGTGTTTGAGTGAAGGCGGAAGTCTGAGGCCTGTAGTTTATTGTCTACGTGCAGCCCTCCTGATTTGGATTTGACAAAGCAGATTTGCTCTTGTGGCCGTATTTCATTTTCTCCTGAGAGTCTGCTGTCCAGTGCATTGATTGATTAAAGCAGTAAATAAGGTTTTAGCAGGGCAGAGCATGCCGGGGCATCGAGAGATCCTCCCCAAAATTTAATATTCACTAATTGAACACAACAGAATAATTACTGCCTCAAAAGGAATATTTCATTTCACTGTTATTGTAGTCACAAGATAAGATGAAACTGTGGTGATTTATGTGGGGAAGTGGCAGCCAGTATTACTAATTATAATGATCATTATAGCTTTTGAAGTTTAAAACCCTCTGAACCCCACAACACCCCTACAGCTTTAAAATGAAGCTGGACAAACAGAAAAGATCATCAAATTTCCAATTGTGTTTGGACAAAGCATTTTTGCCAGGAAAAACAACTAAATCTAAACTTGAAATAGTGATATTTCAAAATCACTTTATTCTACATGTATCATTAAAAAAATAAATTGTCTGCACTAACCAGATTATGTAAAAAAAAAATCTGGTCAGCGCTCCTCAGTGCAGTTAGGAAGCTTTGAGTGACACGGCTGACTCACATGAAAACAATTTGATTTAACTGCAGGCAGTGTTCACAGGAGAGGACATATATATACATATATATACATATATATATATATTGGTAACACTTGTGGGCACTAGGAAAAATGTTGTTGTGTATAAATTGTGTATAAAATGAATTAGCAAAGAAATTCAACTCATGCTTTTTCTTTTTTTATGATTCATGGCATATGGCAACTGTGTTAAACTGCACAAAAGATATTTTTGAGTTCTCCCTACTTCTAGGCATGGTTGTGTTGTTTCCACACGGAGTAAAAATGCGACAGGAGCAAAAACACGAGCAGAAACTGCTTGGGGTTCAAAATGGCAGGACAATAAAACAATAACAATAATTGTCGTGATATAATTGTTTTTAACAACAGTATAACAAATGTTCAATAAACATCCAATAAATTCTCAATAAATATTCACTTGAATCACACACAAATTAGGACTTCATTTTTTATTAAGATGTTTATTTTGTTAAGGACAAAGGACTGAAAAAAGTTTAATTTTACTGCTGCATATAAGATTTTATCATAATTGTTTTGAATGTTCTACCTCAGATTTGTGAAGGGATCCACTGCCTCAAGTGTTGACCATAAAGAAAAGTTTAAAAGACGATTAACCATCAGACTTCTTCAACTTTCACTCTAGAGCAGAAATCAGCCTTTAAACTTGAAATGAATAACGATTTGATACTTGTCGTGATAATTATCGACATTGAAAGATATGAAACTTTTTATCGTGATAACATTTTTGGCCATATCATCGGGGCGTAGGGTTCAAAGCGTTAAGGGTTATGAGCGTGTATGTGGGCCATTTTTCACCCCCACCTCAGTAATACTTACAGCCGCCCACACCTACTGTAATTAGGCAAACTCACTGATGCTCCTGCAAATTAAATCCAATCCAGAGTGGCCGTCTAGCTTTTTTTCCCTCCATTTTTACATGAAGAGCTGCTTTTCCTTCTACTTTTTTTATCAGCTCAGTGCGAAATTTGACTTTTGTGTGAAAATGAATTCAAATTTCTGCCAATTTGATTGAAGTAAACGTGCTTACGCCACTATATAGGCCTATTTGGGAACCAATATGAAGACAGGAAAAAGCTCATCAAATGTGCTGTTGAAACATCAGCTGCAGGAAGGTACTGGTGTTCTTTTTTGAGCCCTGTTATTTAGCTGTTTACATTTTGTAAAATGTGTTCCATTAAAATTATGCCTTAGCTTGTATTGTCAGTCTTCGACAAGTGTCTTTCTCTATGACTTATTCTTGATGGACATCTGAGATGTTCATATGCTCGGGATGAAGTTACACTGAATGATAACAATGTGTTTCATGTCTTGTTTCATGTGTTAAAATTTTAGTTATTTTGTGTTATTTTTGATTCATATTCACCTCATCAGTATCTGTGCCTCCCCTTTAACTCTACCTTACACACTGAGCAGGCCTTTTTTTTTCTCTTTTACCATTGTCCTGTGTCTAAGGTCCATGTCTATTACAGACCATATCCTGTAATTTCCAGATTGAAAAAAAGCTGCCTGGAACGATCAGTTACATTACAGAGGAGCACAGTGAATATTTAATTCCCTAACTCCCCCTGTTATGTGAATCCTGTCTGAATGGACCTTACATTGATTGTGTTAGCATGTTAACATTTGCTAATTAACACTAAGCACAAGATATCCTACAGCTGAGTTTGATGGGAATGTCATTGGTTTTGCAGGCATTTGATCATAAAAGGAGGGAAGTTTTTTCCTTGCCTGTGTCGCCTAGTGCTGCTCTTGGAGGGAATTGTTGGGCTTCTGTAAATAACTTCAGAGTATGGTCTAGACCTGCTCTTTATGAAAAGCGCTGTGAGATAACTTTGGTTGTGATTTGGCGCTTCAGGGCTACCAAATTATATAGCCAGAGTGGAACACAGAACTAGTACGTATGGGCTATTTATTTCAGTTGTTGCAGTTAAACTGCCATCCTTTTAATTAACACCTAAAGAACTGCTGAGGGTGCAACTGTGTGCACACTTTGTCACGGTCACCCATGATTTTCGTTCACTTTCGGCATCATGCACCACCATGCACCTGGAACGCTTCGATGTCGGAATTCGGAAGTTTCAACTGGGAAATATCCCAGTTCCGACCAGTCTCGAACGCGCCATTAGACAGGCAGTGTAAGACTGATGACATCATCGAGGATGATTTCCCAGACTTGACATTGCTCCCACAGAGCCACTCTCACAAGCTGAGTAGTATTCTGCATGAAAAGTCAATTGATCAATTGATCTTTATGGTTGTAAGCAGCAGAACATAGCTGCAAATATTTACATATAATATATATTATCGGTCCGGCTCTTTAGACCTGCAATAACTGATTTATTTGCCCATTTGGGTGGAGTGGAGATAAGTTGTGGACAAAACGAATATTTTTCTTACTGAAATATATACTGTAGTTTTTGTAGTGTCTTATACATTGTAAGCAAACAGTTGGTTATTTATATATACAGCAGTTATGGAGCAACATTATCATTCTTTTGGAGTCGTGCCTGACAAATGTAAATCTAATATTAGCTCTCTTTCAGCTTTTAGCTCTGTTTTTGTCTTTACCAACTCCTACGAACAGTATCTAGTTTTTGAGGTCCTAAATTATCCACTGTGCTCACCAGCCAGTCACTAACTTTGTCTGTCTGCTGTTTGGTGCTGAGCCTGTAGTGTACGGTGGGTTTTTAGAACTTTGTCACTGACAAAGCTAGAGACTCAGCTGATCATGGTCTGTAGGTTCATCACTACAGGCAACCCCTTTGACATTGCCACATTGTTTTCAGGTAGTCATTTGATACATTGTTTTTATAGAAATGATAGATTTGATTTGATATGTTCAGTCACTGCTTATACCACATTCTTGTAACATCTTTCTGGCTTGCTGCTCCTAAGAGAAAAGATCTTCAACTTGTATAGATGTGTCTAATTATGTAGATAAAGGACTACACGCTTTCATTTCATAACATAGTATCTCTATCAGCACTGTCCAGTTATTACTGATGTAAGATGTTCACTGGAAATGAGAGAGAGAGATGCAACAAAGGTCCCCAGTTGGATTTGAACCAGGGGGCTAACATAAACATTTTCTACCAACATCCTTAAGTGTGTGGTGGTTGGTGAATCCCTTTATCAGCCACTTCCTGATGGGTTAACAGTTATGGATTTCTGTGGGCAGAGCAATGTAGTGTAAATGACTTTATGCAACCTCTATTATGATGCTGTACATATTGTGATATTTATATATGATGATGAATTTCATTGGTAATATTCCTGACACTACTGCCACACAGGGTGCATAAACCCACAATGCACAACTGCAGATGGCACAGGTAAAGACTGTTTATTATGAACAGAGACAAAACTCACAGGCAGAGACAAAAACGCCAGGCAGGTAGAAAAATTGCTGGGTCCATACACAGGGAATCTAACGAGAAAACGATGGGACACTGTCACAGGGAATAAGCAACTTAGCAACTTACACAAGGAGTGGTGGGAATATATGCACTGGGACTGAGGAGACATTGAGGCACAGTGGTACACATTAGGGCGGGGAAAGTGATCACACATTGGGTAGGCAGACAGGGACCAGGAAACGGAGAAACCCAAAACGAGACACAACACCAACTGACAACTGGAAACAAGTGGGAAGCTGGGCATGACAGTACCCCCATTTCTAGGCCGCTGGTGAGCTGAAGGGACCCCTACTTCTGTTGCTAGGACAGGAAACAGTGGTGGCTGCTACAAGTAGACGCAGCGGAATGCAGTCAGGCCCGCAGAGGCACAGGGCAGGTTGTTGTACCCACAACTGCTGGCTCCAAGTTTTAGGGTTGTTCTGTGCAGACACAGGCTGTCACATACTTCAGTACTTCTCTTTCCATAGAGGGCCACCAAAAGCGCTGTCTGATGGCAAACACTGGCTTGAGCCCAGTGGATGACCTGAAATCTTAAGTCACAGTGCACAAACAGGCGGTTCAGTGGGCAACCGACTGGAGCAGATTGGTTAACAGTGGCCTGCTTAACCCGCTCTTCCACACCTTCCAAGAGACAGCCCCCACCAGAAACGAGGAGGTTGGAATGGTCTCCTAGAACTTTTGTTTTTGGGGGGGGCTGAACAGGCAGGACAGGGCATCAGGCTTCAAGTTCTGAAAACGAGGGCGATATGACAGGGTGAAATCGAAGCGACTGTGAAAAAAAGGGCCCACCAGGCTTGTCGGGAGTTTATCCTCTCAGCTCACACAAGGTTTTCGTGATCAGTCCAGGTTGCTCCTTGAGCCAGTGTCTGGAGCCAGTGTGCTATTTGCACCTATTTAAATTAGGTACTATGCATACATTTCTGTGCAAATAAGTTTAATTGCAAAAAAAGGTCCAATTCACAAACACCAGCGCTAATCGCCACACACAGAAAAATTATTAGCATCCTCAGAAAGTTGGTGGTAACTGAAGTGCATTTATAAGGGGTGTCACACCCAGGCTCAAGGCCAACGACAGCTTGGAGAACAATACAGTGCCACCCGTTGTGATTGTAGTAACCCACCAATGAGGACTTCATAGTTTAGCAAATCTGTCCATTGTCTCATAAGGACATGCACAATTCAGCATATCAACAAAACATTTAAAAAGGGCCCTCTTCAATGCTGCGGCAATTTGCCGCACCGACACACCAACGCAGTGGTGATACCAACACCAAACGTAAAACTAAAGAGACAAGAGATTTGTGGGGTTTTGGCTTACCATCAGGCCATAGGAGGTCAGTCCATTCTTTGCATGCCACACAGAATACAAGACAGAACATAAGGATTTAATGGATGGTGGAAGTGAAATATATTTAATTTAGAAGATGGAGATGGAGGTGGACTTTGCTGAAGTTGAAGCTTATTGTTGGAGCAGCTGATAATAGCACCAATCTGGTACAACTTTGCATCTTGATTACATGTTTTTTTCTCTCCAGTAAAGTATTAATTTGCAAAGTAATTGTAGTTGCCAAAAACATGTAGTGCAGTATTTCCCGCTAAACTGTAGAGGAGTAAAAGGATTACGTAACACTAAATAGAAATAAGTTTAACTATATTATCACCATTTGAATTAATTAGCAATAAAATGCTACATTAATCTAGTCAGTACCATAGCCTTACTTGTTCTGGTTGGACCAGTAGCTTATTGTGGCTAATATTAGCTGAAAAACTCCTCTGTACTTGTGCTACTGTTAGACCATGTGTTAATATTGATTATTATCCTGTAATTTTAATATATTATCACAGTAGCTGCTGTTAAGCATACATAGTATCACTTGAAGTAAAAAAAGACATGTACAGTCACTGCTGGAAGTCAAATACGTATTTAAGCATTGCTTTTTCCCCCCAAATCTGATCACGGCGCTGCTAATTTTCCTTTGGTGCTCGCTAAAAGCTCTTTGGGGGTCGCCAAAAATTCCTCTATGCAGGAAAAACCCTGACAGTACTACGGTGCATGTAGTATTATTCTTGCGTATTACTTATAACACTGGCTTTCATATTTTAAAACCTGAAATATTTTTCCTTAAGGACACAGTTGACTGTCAGTCAACTCTAATTAGTTCAACACTGTATTATCCGTTCAGTAATGCTTTGAGAAATTTGCACATAAAGCTTCTTTTTTTATCACAGCACTCTCCTTAGAGGGAAGCGTTGAATACAAACAACATATTTAAACCAGAGAACACAAATAATGTGGCCTCCTTCTTTTCTTGTGAAGTCTGAGTTATTATAAAACGGCAGAGTGAATAAAAATGCAGAATGCAGGTCAGAAAAGGCTGGGATTATTCCCAGCTTTCCTCTAGGACACATGCTGATCATATTAATGATGCTTCTCCTTTCTCTTGCCATCTAATTGCCCTAACTTTGTGTTTGGCCCAGAAATCACTGATATGAATAGAATTATACTGGAATCACATACATATTTACAATGTAGGACAGCTTGAATATTAAGCTGCACTGCGGCAAACTTTGCCGAAGTACTAGACTCTCTGCAATGAAGTTACTCTGCTCTTGTTTTTAGTCTCCTCCGAGTTGGTTTGGATTCTTTTGGCAGTGCAGAGAGAAATGTGCTCAAAGCTACTGTCCTCTTTGTCTTCATGTTGTCATCTGGCCTCCACAGAAAGGCTAACATACTGTCACACGCTTCATATTGGAAACATCCCTCTCAGTTTGTCACTTTCTTGTTTTAGAGTGGCACGTGCTGACGATTGAGGACTAATTGAGTTCCTGCTTAGCCATTTACCCAAGTGACAAAGTGACTTTGAGGGTTTAGAAATGCCACGAAAACAACCCCACAAACACTCACGCCCCCCACTCACTGTCTCATACAAACACAAATACACGTATCTTATCTATATGCAAGCAGAGCAGAGGCTGTAGGTTGTTTGTGAAGAGGTTATTCAACCCCACAGGGAGCTGAGGATAAGAATAACCCTTACCATGGCTAAATGTCACTCCTAAGTGTGTGTGAGAGGAATAACTTCATTTGCTGGATGCTTTTAGATGAAAGAGCCAGGGGCCACAGCTGCGTCCCCTATGGTCCTTCAGCAACACTCTGGGGTGCCTCTGGCTGCTTTTAATAAACACTCCTCCATTCAACCACCAATACGCACGCTCACACACATGAACTCTCTGTTCAACAGTAGGGATTAGTATTTTTAGATTTGACTTTTGGAAATAATATCTGGGAATTCATTATTTTAAGATAACATATATTTTAATCACAGTGACAAAGATCTATTTTACTGTGTAGAAGTAAACATTTAATAAATACATTATTGATTATTGATGTGCACCAGGAAATTAAGTGAAATTAAATTGCATGTTTCATTCTGCCACAGCATACATACTGTACCTACTCTGCACATCACCTGTCCTGTGTTCTTCTTTGAGAAAAAAATATAAAACCAAAAGTGATAAATCTATATTTTATATGTTTTGGTTCCATGACGGCGCCCCCTTATCTTGCATTGATTTGACGGAATAACATTAGGTATTCATCTAGCCACATGCACTGAACAATAACCCACATTGCTTCTCCTTGTCTTTTATTTTATTTTTTTATTTATTCGTTTATTTGAAAAGGGGACAATGTACACTGATCAACATTCAAAGCAAATGTAAGCGTACCCGAGTTAGCCACAGGCTAGTTTTCATCGGCAGTCCCCTAGCCAGATGTTATTAGGCATCCTAAAAGAAATAACTGTTATAATACAATAAAGTTATTTATACAATAGACAAAAGGTTAAAATTACAGTGTTAAAATCACAACAATTGAATAAACAAGATAAGCAGATAAAATCTAAAATAGACAATACAGTTATTGTTGGTGGATGGGACCAGTGTCAGTGTTGACAGTGTTGATTTTCAATAAGCCATTTCTTAACATTACTCTTAAATGAGTAATAGGATGGGGACTCTCTA
>JAPMOB010230465.1:0-17532 GCA_029875015.1 Lepomis gibbosus
ACTAGACTGAGAGACCATTTAAAGGCCTTTGCAGGTGTTTTGAGTTAGTTAGCTGATTAGAGTGTGGCACCAGGTGTCTTCAATATTGAACCTTTTCACAATATTATAATTTTCTGAGATACTGATTTGGGGGTTGTTATTAGTTGTCAGTTATAATCAAAATTATAAGGAATGAACAGAAATATCAGTCTGTGTGGAATGAATGTATACATTGTACAAGTTTCACTTTCAGAATGAAATTACTGAAATTTTGAAAACTTTTTGATGATATACTAATTATATGACCAGCACCTGTATACAGTTACTTGCAGATTTTTGCATCTGTATTTGTGTAACTTGCACACAGATCTGAGATGTTATTTCTGTCCAGACAGAAGATCTTGGTACAGTGGTAATCTGGCTTACGGGGGAATCCTCCCCCATATGCCAGATATATATTGCCATTCATTGCTAATGACCAATGACATCTTTGAAAACAAATCTGTATGAAGCTGTACCTGATTCATTTATCATGTTGTAATTAGTCAAACTGATGGATTTTTTGTAAGCATATAGTTTAATGTGTGACAGAATTTTTTATTAAATGCAAAATGACCAAAGTGTCTTAAATGTGAAAAAGTCAGTTTGACACTATACACATTTTCAAGAATCAAATTAATTATTACTGGGTCAGACAATGACTTTAGAATCAGTCAGATTGATCCATATTTTCATCTTCAATTACTGCCACTGGCATTTTGTCCCCGTCAGGTTAGCTGAATAAATATTTAATATATAACAATATATTTAAAAATCAAATTTAACAGGAGAGGATTGCAGCACTACATCATTCACTAAGGATGATAATTCAGCTAGAGGTTCCCTTGATAAAGAGGGATGAAAAAGCTGTGGAATAGGTTAATCTGTAGGTCTACTTTGCTAAATGTATGACAATGGTTTTCATTTCCAACAACAGGTGACAAAGTTTCCTTTATTTGTTTCAGATATGATATAATTATATAGTAAGCATGCATGTTCACATGGTGGGCGCGTGAGCACTAGTGCACATGCAGAGATGTCAACTGTAGTTGAAACTCCTCAAACCAGCAAGCACACCCAGATAGCACATACAGGTCTATTACTCTCTGAACAGTAATGTAAAACAAAATGGTGATCAAACAGTGAATTGAATAGAAAGTGCACTGAAAGAAGATCTAACAGCTCCATGCATAATTGAATAAACTATCTGGTCATTATGTCAGGGTTTTGGATGAAGTGCAACAGGAGAGAGCCCAAACACAAGACACCAGAGCAGGAGATGAGTGTTCTGAGATTTTATTAACACTTACTGAAAGGTGCAGACAAAGTCCAAAAAGGCAAGTAATCCAGAATCCAACAGAACACTCTTCCAAACAACAAGACTGAGTGTGAACACACTATAATGACCGGACAGATACTGAAGGGAAACAGCAAACATTTAACACCAGTGACTAACGAGCGGTCAGGAGAAACACAGGTGCAAGGGATCAGGACTAACGAGACAGGCAGCCAGAGAGACAGCAGGGGAACATACATAACACAGGTTACTGAACACTAAACGCAGGCCATATCAGAACATGTAACAGAGCAGAATAACAACCTAATTCAGATGCAATCAGACCGATCACAAATAAACTACAAATAGGGAAAACAGACTGAAGCTAAGATTAAACATAAAGACATTAACTAAATCACAGAACAGTGAACTAAGATAAGAGACAAAACAGATGGTAAGTAAACTAGACTATGAGACTGAATAAAACAACAAGACTACACAGAGAAACACAGAACCAAAACCAGACTTAAACAGGATCAACAAAACAAAGAGCAGACATAGGCAAAGAAATAGAACACCAGATATGGAACTAAAACAAGACCAGATTCCTTAACTCATAGCACATAAACAGTATGGTGTTGTTTAAATTGTAGAGCTTTTTGCACATCTTTGTCAATACCCCACCCAAATAAAAATAATCTTTTCCTATGTCATTGTCTAAGAGTGTAGGTGCCTACCTTGGTATGGATATTGTGTATCCCCACCACCACCTCTGATTACCAGGATTCAGTCGAGAGTTGTCCACAGTACTTACTATTCACCTTTGTAGTGGCTTAGGGAATCGTGTAGTATTCATATTTAAGGCGACCATGGGTATTAGGTATTGCAAGATTGCATTACAAGGTAACAGGTTTCTAGCGGCGAAGCAAAACTATACACATTTTAGGACAATGCAATTCAATACAACACCACTACAAAGTACAGCCTCAAAAAAATACCACTGAGTTGAAACAAACATCCCTTTAAGTTTCACAGAGGCAGGACTATTTTATTGGACTCCATCACACACCTTAACAACTGTTTTGAGTGGAAATGGTCTTGTTTTTCTATTTGGGTTCATGTTTGTCACCTGCGGAGCACTCCTGTATGAACATGTGCCTTTTTGAAAACAGTCAATACTGCCCCCTTGAGTCAAAATATAATGCAGCTTGGAAGGAGAAATCAATACATAAATTTACATAGTATATCTGCTGGTTATGCATTTGCTGTATTTACTTTTGTTTACAACATGACATTGGCAGTATTCAACACAAGTTGATGTTCAATATGTTTAGATTTATTCCACTTGTGGGAACTGTTGAGATACAAATGGACACAGAAGTTCAGGATGTTTCTAAAGACACTCTGCTCAGATAATCCCCTTCCTGAGCCTTGACAGTCACGCCATAATATCCAGTAACATTAAATTGAGCGGATGTCATGGAAAAAACATTGATGTTCTCTCCCACACCAGAGAGCACATCTATTACGCATTTTTTCTTCTTGGCAGTGACAAAAACACAATGATGCATTGTAATGAGCCAATTAGTTTCATTACAGCCAACTCAAGTCCTGTGATCGTGGAAACTATGCAGCTTCCTTTCTTATCTTTGCTGTGAGACTGAGCACTTACAGCAGAATGTGATGATGGTGTCTACGGCTTAGCTCCAAGCTTGAAGTCAACCCAATTCATCCCCTTTAAAACACACGTGTGCTGCAAATGTGTGTCTGCATCTTCCAAACCAGATATTTGCTGTAGTAGCCATATTGTTGTGGCACAATGTGACATGTATGCATGCATAAGATGTAAATTCATAAGTTATACCTCTGTATGTTGTGCAGTTAATATCTACTGTACATGTGTGACTTTACACAACATTGTTTCAAGCTCTCTTAATAATTTGGAAACCAATCCTTTGGTGCATGGTCCAAACTTTTATAATAAACACACCCACATACATATTTAAGAATCATTTGGACTGTTTTATTGCGCTCATTCAAATTATTACCCCATAAAAAAGACATTTGCTTCTTTCTGAGTAACCTATGGTTATTAAGTACATTAGATGCATGTATAAAATTGTTTTCAGAGTTAGAACATCAAAAATATCACATTAACTGTGGACCAGAAAGTCAAGATACACAGTTCACAGAACAAAGTGGAAGACAATGTGTTTTTTGATTCAAAAATGTGGTTTAAGACATTAATAGTCTGTTTGTTTCACATCTTGACAGAATATAGATGTGATTGTAAAATCATTAATTAAAGCCCTTTTTTGCACTACAAATGAGGAACAGCACTGACTGTGAATGTCCTTTTCGTCAAGGAATATATGCACATTTCAAATAATTGCGATGTATTACATTCAGATATGAAATAATATCCTAAGCCGGTGAATCAGTTGAAATTGCAGTGAATACTTCAATCAGCAATAGAAGCACATTCAAGCAATGTGAAAAATACAGGAAGATTTTAAGACATTGCGTATCAAACTGTCACTTAATAGAATTTGGATAATGATACATTGAAGATAAGATACTGAAGTGAAGCTGTTGCACAAACACTTTTTACCCTGTATACTGTAAAAGCAGTAACTCTTCAATAACCCAGAGGTTGCAACATTGCATTTCTTCACAGTGATTGTTGATTTGCATAAAAAAAAACATTTTAAAAAACAAATTACAGCGATTGAAAATGCATCACATTATCAGCTTCTCAATATGATAACATTTCAAAAAGGAAAATTCAACTCAAATAGGATTTTAGGGCTGAGTTTATGGCCAAGCGTTGAGAACAATGAAGTGCATTCATTCCAATGGGTTAAAAAGGACCCCCCTCCAACTCTAGTAACACCACAAAAATGTGTTTTATTGGTGTGGTTTTATTATCAGATAATGCAATTTGAGGCGTTATATTCCCTGTGTGTTAATAACAAACAAAACAACAAATTTGCTTTTGAGATGAAGAACCTAAAATATAATTTTTGGTTGCATTACCCTTTAAAAATACACCAGAAAAGCTCCTATGTAGTGCCAGGTGAAAAAAAATAAATCAGTGTTTCATCACAAATAATTGCACAACAGATGTTTTTAATATATAATGCCTGGCACCTACAGAAAAATAAGAGGTAGAGCTACATACAGGTATAATACATCTATATCTCCCTAAAACAGGGAAAAGTCAATGGAGTGGATACAGACCACAGAAAGGATCTGAATTTGCACAAATGGGGAAGTTAAATGGTAAAGCCATACTTAAGAATTACACAGCAACTTATTTTGCTGAGAGTTTCAATATAATAAATATAGAAAAAAGGATGGGAAGGAAGATAAAGAAACAAAAGTATAAGTTCCATTCTGTATGGAGTTGAATCATTTACTTCTTACCATACTGAAACTTCTTACTTTATCTTCTGGATGTGTTTTATGAATATGCAGCCTTAGGTGGATGCTTGATAAATAATGAATATGCAAATTTCTTATGTGAATCCTCCTGTGCTTGCCTCCAAATGCAGTACCTCCACTATGTTTTAATCTTAAGATTCCAGTAGTTGTGACTTCACTCCTATATAAAAAAAAACAGTACTTGCAGAAGAGAGGCTGGTTATGTTTGGTGTCATTTTAAATTATTTAATAAAAAACTGTGGGGAACTCCTCCTGATATGTACAGACTGGAATAACGATGTGGATACTATAAAGCCACCTGTATTCTACAAATCTACAGTATCCTGGATATCTTTAATGATAAAATATCTCTAACTGGACACTTATTATAAATTATTAGCATACACATTAATAAGATACTAATGTCCCATAAAAACTGCATACAGATTACCTTGAGTAACCTTTTTGTTTTCTGCAAGAACTCATGCAGATGAAGAACACTCAAATGCATCTTGTGTCAGCCCTCATTAAAATTCAGTACCACCAAAGTGCTTCAATTTTAAAAGACAAATACTTTCAGCTATTCTGATTTAAATCCTCACATGGGGAATATTATAAATAGCGTTACAAAGAGGATGGTTATACTTGCTATGTTGTGCTGCCTCTGCTTTATCTTTGGATAATTCATTCACAGATCTGTTTCCGAGCCCTTCTTCCAGAAGACACCGTTATCCTCAGAGTCCCTCTTTATTCGAATGTGAGGCAAACCTTTTGTGTATGAACCCCTGTCAAGACTGAAAAAATGAGGGATATACAGAAATATAAATATCGTTGTATAAACTCAGAAAATACAGTATTAATTATTTTTCTTTCAGAGAAAATATGTGACATCAAAGCCAGCTTGTACTCACTCACTCGGCCACTGTGGGAGACACAAAGTAGTCCTCAGCACGTCGAATGCGGGTTAAGGAAAGTCTGGGATTGATCTCCTGGGGGTCAAAGAAAAATAAAACACTTACACATACTTCACAACACTTTTCAAATTTCAAATGGACCAGCAGGGAAAAAGGCAGGCACAGCAAAGCTGCTTTTAGGGCAAAACAGGCAGATTAGAACAGTGTTAAAGAAAAGCATATTGATATGTTAAAGTGCATGTAGGAAAGGCTAGTATGGCAGGAGAAAATCTGAGCATTGAGCCTTTAGAAGCAAAGTTCCAAGCAGTCCTTGAAAGCTATGGCAAAGCAAACCCTGGCTAGTACTCACTATCCAAAGATTTATCACCCAACATGGGCTCCGTTTCCATCATATCCATAGAGATTTTAATACTGGGGATATTTTCAGGGTAGGGGTAGTCAGACTGTAGGAGGAGGTAGGGAGAAGATTAACACTTATGGACTTTGTGAGGATCTACAGGAGGCTGTAGACAATCACATGACAACAATGAATTCTGGTATACTTGTACATCTATCTACAAATACAGAACATTCAAAATTTAGGTTGAAAGAATACTTACAAATTCGATTTCACTGTCGATGCTTCCTTTTTTCTTGTTTTTCTTTTTCTTCTCGTCCTCTTTCTTCTTTTTGTCCTTCTCTGGGATGACATCATCCAGGTAGCTGAGGTCATGTTGGGAGAACACGTAGTCCATCGCCTTACGGACAGCAACCAGTGCCAAGATCTGTAGACAAACAAACTGATTAGCTTTCATTCCCAGATAGAGTTCTGTGTGTTTGTTTTCAGCTGCATCTGTGATTGCTGCCTTTTCTCACCATGACAGGGAAGATGATGGCAGCCACAGTAGACTTGAGGACCCAGAGGAGGGCCAAACACAGGCCCTGGATGAAGGTGAAGAGGTGGATGCGTCTCTGGGGGACGTGCCGCAGGTAGATTAGGTCTGGCTGGTGCTTGGCTGGCATTAGCAGCAGCTTCAGGCGGTCCATGAACTGAAACAGGCAAACAGGCAGCAACAGGTTAGTAATGCTTCAGTAATGTAGTTATAAACCCAGTCATGCTTCGTTGCTTCAACATTTTGGAGCTCAGCTTGACTGCTTTCTTAGCAGTTTGATGGAGGGTTTTGTCTCTGTGCATTCAGAGGACAGACTGCTGCAGGACGCGTTAGCTTGGCACAGGGGCCAGAAGTGTGGAGACGCATTTAGCCTCTACCAAAAGAGGACAAATACACCTCTTGCTAACTCAAAAGTTTTTGTATATTAACTGCAACTTAGTCAACCAGTAGCTTTGCTTATATGTTTAAGGGGCTGTGTAAACCCTGCTGTCACTGGGGCTAAGCTTATGTTTGCTGTTGATGGTCACGTACTTCCAAACTATAGGCTGCCTGCATGTTAAACCACAATGTCTTGTTTTCTATTTCTACACATGTTAAATAGAACTTTGGGGCATGCAGGTGCGGAGTAGAGTAAGTAATAATAAGTAATAAAACGTACTGGGTAATTGATTGCAATTTTCAAGTAACTTGCCCAACACTGGTCAGCAGGCATTGAATAGGTCAGACTCACTCACCTGGACACCATTGAGTGATGCCACACCCATGTAGAGGAACACACCGTAGAGCACAGGCATGGGAATGAACTGAAGGACACAGAGGACAATGAAAAGTTATTAATGCGATATGTGACTGTGGCTGTAGTAACATCACATTAGGTTTAATAAAACGTTGACTTTAAGAGATGCTAGAGATGTTTGTGCTGTCTTCAAACAGATAATGAGAATTTAGAATATTTAGCATCATTGCTTGGTTTAAAAATAGTCCACAAGCAGCTTTTCTAAGAATGTGTTTTAGTGGACTCATCAATGGGACCAGTCACTTGGCTGCCATTGTTGCAGGGTTGGTAACTAGTTACTTAGTGTTGGTCATGGGACTTTAAAGCAGTGGGAAAATCAACTACAATCTGGTAAACTAGTGCAGAACTTTGCTATGAAAATTATAAAAATAAAATCTACTTCTGGCTTAAATATTGCCCAAGTCATAACTTATACTAAAGATTTAGCATATTTCCCAAAGTCACTATAGTATACTAGATGAGAAGCCAATATGGAAAGGAAAATGTTTCCATGGGAGTAGAGGCACAGTATTCAAAATGTCCACAAGGGGGAGTACCAGCTCTAACAATCTCCTCTCAGTGACTTCACATCTTTCATTTGGCAGCTTCATGTGGGAATGGAAACTCTGTAAAGCACTCAGCTGCAATCGGAGCTTAAGCCCCAGTGAACATGCTTATTTCACATCACATTACTTCAACTATGGGACTTCCTAATCGGATGAATAAAAGATTTGAAATTATTTTAAATTTGAGGGGGGTGACAGGAGTTTGTCCTAAAAGAGCCGGACAGTAATCCATATTTCCATGGAGGAATTAAGAACTTTGAGCATTACCTTGAGGATAGGGGCCATGAAGACAGAGAGTCCCGTCAGGAGGAACACAAAGATACCAGTGACTCTTTGCTCCCTGGATTGGTGGAAAAACACAAAACAAAGTAACAACCCTCACAAGCATGAAAGGCTAGATAACAATTTTTTCCATGACCTGCTCCAGTGAAGTCATCCTCTCTAAAACACATCTGATGTCCATGTATATCTGTATATATACACAGCTGTGCATAGATTTTTCTTCTTTTTTTCTTCTCTAAGATTGTTTTCTCTCTTTTTTATGATTAATTATAGGAATATAGCAGGTGGAATCAAGACTTGTCCATTTTTTCAAATTGATTGTTATTTGTTTGATTGGGATTTCTATATGGTGAACTGTGCAGCTGTTGGTATGGATTTTACACACAGCATTATGTACCATGGCCCTAAAATATCTGCCTTCTAGCCACCTGCCAAGAGGTTTATTTACACCTGGGAATCCAAATGAAATTGCAATTAATAACCTGGCACTGTCAAAAGCCGACAATACTAAAAATAGAGAAAGGGGTAGAAACTTTTGCATTGTACCATCATGTAAGAAACTATTTCATTCTTAAATGGCATCAACACTTTGTCCAGCAGCTGCGTTAACCCACCTCACACCCAGGAATTTGGGCTGCTCCCCGGGGGCCGATGTCTGGGTCTCCATTTTCAAAGAGTCAATGTGGGCGATGGAGATGACAGTGGCAGCCACATACCACGGCAGGCCCATGAAAGAGCAGATGATCATCAAGATGGCCACCCAGAACAGATCCAAGTGATACCCTGCCCCTTTCTGAGAGGAGACATGAGGAAAGACAGCAGATGAGCCAAAGTAATAGTTTATCAGGAATCAGGAAAGATATATTTTTTACAGTCAAGTATACAGATAAAGTATGCATCAGGAGTCAGTTTTTAAAAAGAGGATGATCTTGTCGAGCACACAAATGTATACTAATAGCAAACAGGGCCATAGCGAGCTTAGAGGACTTCCGTTTATTTTTTATCTTAATGAGAAGATGTTTATCATCTATAATTATGTGCAAAAATTACAGCATTATTTAGGTCAACAAGATGAATCAAAATTAATGTTTTTTGGATTTTCCCACCAGAAATGTTCTCCCACTCGAAAGGCTTCCAAAACAGCATTTAGGCAATTGACTGATATATATTTGCAGAATATATTATACCAGTTAAACATATAAATGTGGAAAACTAATATAACTGCCCATTATTTTTATTTTCAGTAGTTTTCTGTACAGTTTTATCCTTGAATGTATCCATTCACCTAGAATTTTTAAAATGATTAAATCTTTGAGGTTGTGCACCAACCTTAAGTTTGTGCTCTTTCCTGTTGACAATCACAGCAGTGATCTGCTGGTCCATAAATATCAGAATGGTGACCAGCAGAGCGGGGAGTGCTGCTGCCAGGTACACCCACCAAGGGTTCCCTCCAAAAGGAGGAATAAACCAGCCCCTCAGTGGACTTGTGGGCTAGACGAAAACAATAAGAAGAACGAGGCTGTTAAAGTGATCTGTACACCCATTACATGGAGACACCTGACAGTGTATCATCTTATTTCTGCATGTACACAGTTAATATCTTTTAGACA
The DNA here is from genome assembly GCA_029875015.1 of Lepomis gibbosus. Classification (NCBI taxonomy): domain Eukaryota; kingdom Metazoa; phylum Chordata; class Actinopteri; order Centrarchiformes; family Centrarchidae; genus Lepomis; species Lepomis gibbosus. Next base: position 9,737 of record JAPMOB010230465.1, read on the forward strand.
TGGATAACATTTCAAATAGAACAGGGTTAAATTCGAAGTTGTTACTCTACACTGTGTCTGAAGTTACTGCTGCATCATTACATGACGGAAATTCTGTCTCTGGTCAAACAAAGCGGTCTCTGTATTTGCAACTAGAAGATACTCTGTGTTCTCACATCACCTATAATCAAGTTGTCATTTGATGCAGGTACCTGCTCCTCTACCCCGTGATTCCCTTCCTCTATGTCAAGGCAGGGGGCTCTTAAAACCAGCTGAGGAATTTTTGAGCTTAGCAGTCTCCAGGACTGACTGTGCCTTAGCTCAGGTGATGTGTATCGCTTACTGGGCAAACTACAAAGACCACATTATATTGGGATTTCAGCTTTCTAGCAGAAACATAGCTCTTTATCAGTGTAATCACAAGAAACTGCACCTGGCTGGACATTGTCATTCAGTGCAATAGTTTCAAACAAACAACGAAATGATGACTATTTTTTGTGAATGTATATCACTTTTCTATTACAAGTACTTCTTCCATGTGTGGTATGTACCTTGAATTCACTTGGCACTATGAGCTTTGGAGTGTTCACACCGACAAGGGCATCCACGCCACAGAAGAGAAGAATGGCCAAGATGATCGCAAAGTCACTGATGAGCTTCCTCACCTAGAAGAGTTAAACATTTACAGAAGGTTTGACAGGGTTTTAGCATGTAGCAGTATAAGGCACTGGTGCCATTTTTGTTCATACATTTGAGTAGTGAGAAAAACTATGGAAATTAATAGTTTTGCAAATGGTGAATGGATATCAAAATATCCACAAAATGTCAATGTTAATATGTTATGTAGCTTTAATCTCAAAGCACGAAATACAACTTCATGCCACTTGCATGGCTCAAGATTCTTAGTCTAGTTGTTCAAAATTTAACTCTTTATCTTTATTACCCTTTAACTCTAATACTCATTTATTTTGGTGATTTACCAGACAAGTGCTGTTTCCAATTTCAATAAACTGTAAATTAAGTAGAAATCATTTATGGATCTGAGCTTGAGCCTCATGTCTCATCTGCATCAACACTGTTAAGAGTGTAAAATCTGACCTCCTCACACTGACACTTGAGCTTGTCGACTAACTAACGGTTTCACTGGATGTTCACTGCTTCTGGCTTTAGGCACAGAGCCTGAATTAAAAAAATAACAGCTACACATTCATTAATGGGTCCCATGACTCACTGTAGTGGGAAAGAAGCGGCTCGTCTTGAACGTCTTCAGTGCCATGGAACAGGTGTAAGTCCCAAAGAACAAGATGAAGGACATCAGGGTGATGTCAGGCACATAGCCACAGGCCTCTCCGACCAGCTGCCCTCCGTACTTAAGACACTGCTGCTTGGAGAGGGATGCCCAGGTGGCATTCACTGGCTGGAGAGACGATGACAAAGAGGTTCCTTTAACCAACAAGCAACAATCTTTGAAGAAAAATATGAACAAATTAAGCTACAGTTTATAAAATTCTGAATCCAAGCTACTTAATGTCAGAAAAACAAGGACACTACATTACATCATTTACATACCAGATCAGTACTGTTTGTCCAGGCAGAGAAATCAAGGAGTTCTGACGAGTTTCCTAGTAAAGAGAAACAATGATATTTAAACACCAAAATGAGAATACTTTCCTTACTTCCAGTATCGCACTTTCCATTTTGGATCAGTGTCCACATCTCTATCCCCAAACAATCCTGCCAAGTCACTCGCAACACAGAAACTGATAGGGCTGTTGAGAAAGTCAACAGTAGTATCTACAGGCCAACACATACTAGTATCATTTGTTATTTCCACTGTAAACATGACAAACTAAGTTGAAAGCTTTGTTTAATATACAATGAAACATCATTGCCAAAATAGACAAAACCAAATATGACTGTTCAGCTTTCACTGCCTGGTATTACTGGTCATACTGAGATTCTGAGAGTGCCCTGAAACAATCAACAATGAGTAGGTTTTAGGCAAAGCATGGTTCAAGATTACGGAGTTGTGGCATAAGACACTACCGATGTTACTGGATACAGTAAAACTACTTCTGTAATCTAACTTTACATGGCCATTCCAGCAATTTCTCTTCTCTGCTGCAGCACAAGATAAGACCACGTACCAGGCATGCAGTGGCAGTCGTACTGTGTGACAAGGTTGGGATCGTATCCTGAGTTAATTGGGTTATGGTGGCCAAGCTTTATCATCTTTTTGAAAGCGTCGTAGATGAAAATGAAGCTGATAAGCGCAGAGAAGCCTTCCTCTGTGAAACGGGTGAAGTACTGCACCAGGAAGCTTGCGTCTGTGGCGACCAGCACCAGACAGAATAGACTCGACCACAGGCCGATCCACAGCCGGAACTCAAGGTAGTCAAACCCGTTGTCTCTGAAGAGAAGGACAGATTTAGCACAGAGGGAGTGGTTAATTGGACAGAAGTGTATTTATACACAAATGTAATTTCCAAGCAAATATAATCTCTTAAGAATTCACTGTAGTTTCAGTCACTCTGGTCTAACCTGACTGGCATTTCTAAGTCTGTTCTACTTTGTTTATGTATGACGTTTTACTAATCTAACAATCCAAATTTTCCTAATTCCACCTAGAATAGTATATTAGGCAATCTTGAGCACACCACCAAAAGGTAAAGGAAATTACATTATTAAAATATTAAATTATCGACTCAGTTACTGAAACTAACATTGTCAAAATCAAAGTTTAAAAAGAAATGGGGAAAATAACTTGACCTGAGCATACCAGGTTTATTTTGGAATCAGGCCCGCAATCAAAGTTAAAAATTTATTTTTTAAAAATGTTAATATTATAATTCAAGGTACGGCATTGCCTGCACTATTCTAACTCCAAACCTTCAAAAATGAATTCAAATGTAGTGGATTGTTGTACTAGATGTCACAACTAACCAGCAGAGCTTACACACATGTTTTGGTTTGGCCCACAACTGACAAATTACTTGAATACAATATTCGAAGTTTTATCATAGTCCCTCAATGTAAATCTTCAACTCAACGCCTGAATTTACAAAAACACAATTGTTTTTTCAACCCTTTGGCACATTGGTGTATGCTAATGCATTCGAAGTCAACTCATTTCACAAATTATTCAAAATGGATTAGAGGTCTAGTGTTCTTTCTAAAATTGGAGAAAATTAAGTTTTGGCTGCAGGGAAATTCAAATAATGAAGGAATTTAAATCCAATGACACAATACTTAAAATGAGGACTTTCTCTACAGCTTCATAACGCTTTCCGGTTACCATAGGCTCTTTTTACTTGTTTAGTGTCTGTTTTGTTGTTTTTTTCTTTAACACCCGACATTTTATTTATTTATTTTGTATATACTCTTTGATTATTTATTCTGTAAAGTGCTATTTGATATATAAGGCAATGTGATTTGTCCTTTGTTTGGGTAAATTTAGAGGTAGGGAGGGGGTCTGATTTTTGTGTGTGTTTTTGAGAATAAACATGACATACTAGTGCTTTTTAAAGCTGTGAAACACTTGCGCCCACAGTTATCAACAGGCTTTCATCTATCTGCAAATAGCTGCTGCCTCTGACTCAGTAAATGTTGACTTGAGGCTTGGAAACATTTGAAGGACACAGACGCCACAACATTCTTCACTCGCAGAGTAAAATTAAATGAGAGTGAATTATTAATAATGGAACATAATCAGCATGGAGTGTGGTAATGCTAGAAGACTCTCTCTGGGAGAGGAAGGGAGTACAGTGGGGAGGAGGAGGAATAAGTCAGCAATTAACGACCTTTACTACCTGGTACTACCAGGTATTGTGAAACTCCATGTTAAATATGTACAATTTAGAGCATTTAACACACACTTTTGTGTAAAGAGACTTACAATAAGTACATTTTTCAAAAGAAAGTGAATAGCAATAGCTTCTGTCAATAGAACCAGAAGCTCATAATTGCTGGGTTAGCCATTGCTGGTAGACAGCAAATATAGCTAGGCTAAGATGTTACATAGGATAACTGCTCCCAGAGGTGAAATAGGTAGACTGAGTGTGTGTGTATATGTGTGTGTGTGTGTGTGTGTGTGTGTGTGTGTGTGTGTGTGTGTATACAGATAGAGGAAGATGAACTAGTTAACAGATGCTCATTAATAATGTCAGCCCCACACCCACCCTGTAGATAATGCTATTACAGGAGGTAATGTCCTGCTGAAGGCCCCTTATTACATTCTCTGGTCTCGTTCCTAAGTCAAAAGTTGCTGGCAAAAACACATGGAAAATGTATATTCAGCTGGCAAATGGGCCTGCCAAAACATCTGTAGTAAGCTAGAACCGTTCCAGTGTAATAGTGTCAAAATAAACAACATTAAGGCAAAATTACATATCCACTGTAAATGTGAAATATCTTTATTCCTTACATTTTCATTTTATGTAGAGGGGCATGTCTGTAAATACACAAAGAACTCTAAATCTGTCCTGTCCCGCTACTGCTAACTGTTGAACTCTATTTCACCCTTGCTAATACCACTGGATAAGTTTTTTCAGTAACTTCTCACTTGCTGAAGTTGAAGAGGAGTCTCTCAAAGACAAGCACTGGGCCTGTGCTGCTGAGAATAGTCAGGGGCTGACCAGCCAGCAGACAGAACACTGCTCCTGTCAGTGCCGTACCCAGGAAACTTTCCAACACTCCCTGCAACACAGCACACAGGGGAATAAAACATACAGGCTTTACACACAGTTCATGGAGCATAGGCCTAGAAAATATACAGTAGAGCACATTCACATATTGAGCATGACCCCATATTAACTATCTTGGAAAGAAATTGTTCAGACAGACATTCTTTCATCAATATCAGCATATTTTAAGCATAACCATATTTTTTTCTATTCTTTTTCTGCAGCTTCTCCTGAGCTGCGAAAAATCAATACCGTAACTTTGCTTACTCAACTAGAAACTTTGTTTTCCCTATACACATCACACAGGGCTTGCCCATCAGGACAGGCCTGTTAGATCTCCTGTCATGTCAGTTGTAAACATTATGTATTTAACAGGCCCAATACTACATAGATACAATAAAGATACAGCAGTAGTCAAGGGTTAATTATTCTGTAGTTTTCAAAAGTATTCAATAGTTAAAATACTATGCATGAATAGGTTATTATTACTGTAATTATGTGCTTTAGGCTATAAATACCTGGGCAAATTATTTTGCTGTTTTGGTTACACTGTTTTTTAAAAAAAAGTTCATGTCGATGAAGCCTTTTGAATTGAACTGAAATAGAGGAGTACTTGACAACCAGGCTGTATTTCTGAGACTTGTGCTGAGAAAGGTCAGGTGACTATAGGGATTCCCTCAACTGCCCTCAGAGTGGAGCACTGGTTGTGGGGGTGGGGTGGGGGGTAGAAATGCAGTCATGACGAGCCCACAGTGGCTGAGTAATCTGGATCTGTGGTTATTTACAGCCTGGGCAAATCCCTGAGGCCGGTGCTCTGCAGGTCTTCTAGGATGCAGCTCTTTGTCAGGAGGGAAGCCAAAGCCAAGTACCTTAGTGACTGGACAACCCTGCACACTCAGCCATCAGGGGCACCAGGAGGGATGTAGTAATGTATGCTATCATACCACAAATTGTAGTCTTGTCAACAGCAGGTACAACAGATGGATGTAGTATGAGCCTTTGAGCTCCAAATTAGCATGGCTTATCAGCAAATCTTTTTGTTATCCATTAGTTTGTAATTTAACATGGAGAGCTACAGTATGACAGAGGTGAAAATGACAAACATCTTAAAACAGATTAATGCCATTAGGTATAGGATAAATACAGTGCCCAGCTCTTGTGAATCTTATTCCAAATTAGGTACACTAGAAAAAGCAAAATCTGCCATTGTGAGTAAAAAGAAGAAGAAGGGAGTACATAAAGAGAAGTTTAGTGGTGAAACATTTTAGCTTTCCATGGAAACTTCAAAACACATACTGCAAAAACACAACCTACTTTATTATTAAAATCTATCTGGAAATGATGACACAACATGCTTCAGGCTTCTTCATTTTAAAAAGGGACACCACTTTCAGTTTGTCGTGAGTACTACTTACTCTGTGGCGTAAGTAGTACTCATGACTCATGTTTTTGTTACCTGCATGTTTTCTGTAGCGTCGCCAAGTAAACCTCCAAATGTGATAGCATTGGTGACTGTGCCCAGATAGATGAACAAGATGGTTGACAGAGACTGGATATGTATTGCATCATAGAAGTCACTGGCAAAAAATGGCAGCTTTCGCTTGATATCCAGAACAAGACCTCCACAAAACCTTAAAGACAGAATCATTGAAATTAGTGGATCCAACATCGTTTCTTGTCTTACTTCTGCTATATATAAATATGACACACAAGGTGGGGAAAAAACATTACTTTACTACAAATATGTTTCCAAAGAAGGGAAAACTTGAAGGAGGAGACTTGGCATTGAATGGAAAAAATGTTGTGCAATAGTGAAGTGCTTTCCTTGTCATGTGTGAAATTTTTACTCATTGGAAACTTACTGGAAGGCTAAATTACTTTTCTGAATTATGATTCTTACTGTATGATCTATATCTTCACTGCTAACAATCACATGCAATTTGGATTATGATCAGTATGGTAATGTCCTCGTTCTTTTATTAAATAAAAATGTTTATTTGGACATCACACCGTTTTTAAAGGCCATCTGTGAGGATGATATGACATTCTTATTTTTATATATTTATTTATTTCACGGTAGCTACAATCATTTTGTTTAGAAAGTGAAATCCTCATTACTTTCTAGTGCGCTGAAGCTCCTCTCCAACCTGGTGTCCCCCTCCCCCTCCATGTCCTGCATCATGGGGAGTGTCGCCATTCATCTGAGGTGCTTCTAATCCAGAATACATGTTCTTCCTTTAACAACAGAAGATTAACAGTCACATTCCACAAGCCTTCAACTGAGTAGATATTTATTTCCAATTATGCTATATAGGCATAACAGGTTATTTAATGTAGCCTAATATAGAGTATTTTTCTGATCTTTGTGATACATGTACACTACATAATATAACAACTACACTCATATTCTACTACATTTTTAGTCTGACTAAATGTAGATGTATTAGAGCCCTGCATTTCAGCCCGAGCCCGACGGGCCCCGACTTATTTGCGCCCATAGGGCGCCCTTCGTGCCAATTTTCACGTCATAGTTCACATGGTGCCGGGCCTCGGGCCTTTTTTGGGTTATCCTTTTTATATTTTTAGACATTAATTAAAAGAAAATGTGAGAAGTTGACGTCAACGATAGAAAAACAAACATTAGAAAGACATTTCATAACCTATTTTTAACCTCTTGTAGTTACACTGACATATGACTGACATGACAGTCTCATGCACGCAGGCACACATAAAGTTTCTCCTTTAGTTGTTTTTTGTTTGATTGGACTTTATTTTCATTTAGTTGTTGGAAACTACTGAAAAAACAATGTCCATGTTCTTTGTTGCATTATAAGGTAAGATAACCTGCAAGTTTGTTTTTAATTTATTTAATTTGTTTAGATTGTAGACTATTGCTCATTTCATTTGCGAGCGCTGTTGCGAGCAGCCTGCCTGCCTCACAGTGTTGATTTGAGAAGCTAAACTGATCAAACATGTTTTACTCGCTGTCGGCTCGGCTGCTTGGTCGTAATTAAAAAAAAATCCTCCAAACATTTGTACAGTGTTGGGCAGTAGCATCGCTACAAGTAGCGCCGTTACTAGTTTAACTACATTTCTCAGTAGCTTGGTGGTAGCGTCGCTGTTTTCTGAATCAAA
>JAPMOB010230466.1:0-10043 GCA_029875015.1 Lepomis gibbosus
ACACAGTTGTAGGCATGGAGTAATAATAAAGAAACAAACTAGCAGGTAACATCACCGCTGCAGGTAGGCATTTTTCTCTCATTTTGCTTACTGAGTTGCAGGCGCTACTTCTGGTTTTTGTCATGTCAAAATAAAAGTATGTATTTCAAAATAAATACAAAAAAAATCGGCTGCATTTACAATGATAGTATTGAGAATACTTGCTGCTTGTGTTGTTTACACTTGAAAAGGCGACAAAAAGATTTCTCATAAGTTAGAACAATCCGTTGTCTGAGTTGAGATGCCTGCTTCCAGTGTACTCAGAATGACGCTCCATGTCTGAATAATTCATTCCACCAATTCTAGTGAAACCCTCTGGATCTGACACAATGTATCTGCGATTCCATTAAGTTACATCTGCACACTCTTGTTATCATCATGAAATAATTTTGGTGTTCAGCAGTATCATCCAAGCATTCATGTGCCTATTGCCGTGTCATTCAGTAGAAATGGCATGGGCATCAACGAGGCATCGACTTGCAACATTCTATTGACATTTGATGTAGCGTTTCACTTTATTGAATACAGGAGGCAGATGGAAAAAAATGTACACATATAAGAGCCATATTTGCAGAAACTAGTGCACTGAAGACTTCTTCGCCCTGTTGATTTGCCAAGCCAAGAAATAGTGCTGCCTTTCCTGGCTTGAAACTGTATCACTGTAAGAGAGTTAGTAAAGCTTATTCTGCATGTGACATTAACAAACACATACACACACACTCTTCCCACTCCCCATGCAAGCCTACAATGTCAAGTCATAACCAAGCCATGAAATAAAAATACCTTGAAGCCTTTTGGATAAATGGAATAACACAAAAGCCAGTTCAGGAGAAATAAACAGGATTTGAAGAAGCAAGAGTTCTATTACCTGTGAAAAATAATTCCCTGGGGAGAGAGCACAGTCTGTTCGGCACAGTACATGTAAGCGCTGCCAAAAATGTTGTGACAGACCTCTAAGGTCCGTCTATTGCAGAGAATTTGGACAGTAAATCATCCCCAGTTGATGGCCACATAAGGAAAAGGCTGCCTTCTTGCTGCAACCATAACACCGTCACACTTTTCATGTCATCAGAAAGCCAAATGAAACCCATCAGTTAGCTAAATGTCAAGCATGCCTTAAGCGTGTAAACGCCTGGATGACCTGCAATTTTCTGATGTTAAACTCAGACAAATAACTGAAGTTATTGTACTTGGCTCCAAACACCTCTAAGATGCATCTGAGAGTTCTCTTTGATGAGCATATGTCCTTTAACTCCCACATAAAACAAACTTCAAGGACAGTTTTTTTAATCTATGTAATATTCAAAAATCAGGCACAACTTGTGTCAAAATAATGAGGAAAAACTAGTCCATGTATTTGTTACTTCTAGGCTTGATTATTGCCTGACTTTAGTGACTTTAGTTTCGATTGCAAGCATTAAAAAACAGTAAAATTTAAATTAATTGTGAATAAATTCTACTATCTTCTCTTCACCAGTATAAAGCTACTGTTGCAGACTCATCACAATATTACCTGTGACAACAGCCTGAGACCTGACAATTTACACATCCTGTTTTGAAAGTAGTAAAGAAGAACTGGACTGGACATTTAGATGATGCCGGTCTGCCGTGTGCCAACATCTTTAAGTGAGGAAACAGACCTTTGTTACAACCTTGAGGTTCAAAGTATTCATTGAGTCTTGGCGTCACTGAATAGAGTGAGGATTGCTAGAGGTTTTTCAGTAGAATAAATTAGCCTACAGTCACCCTTAAAACTTCACAAAATCCTTTTATATCCATCACAAGTACCAACAAAAATAATTAACTCTGGTAAGGAGGTCATGTTTTGTGTCTGGTAGTCTGCAGTGTTTCTCAAATTTCCATGAAATTCAGCACACAGATAGTCCTCTGGCCATGGAATAATGGATTCTGTTTTGGTGGCGATCTGGATCTGGGATTTTTATTTAGCCATGACTATCAAAATTGTTGTTTTCAGCTATCAAACTAACAGAGAGATGGTCCTGAGGGAATGTTCCCAGATTTGAAAAACAACTAAACCCAATATTTCAAAAATAGGAATTCTATCTGCTGTTGTCACCCGCAAGTTCCAAGAACTGTACAGTTTTGGTGGAGCTTTTTACTTTCTACCTAATCACCTGATGTTATCTACTAATACTGGGATGAGAACTGTATACACACACACATATATGGACACACCAACAACAGTGTAATCTGTAAACAAATGATATTTGTTTAGTTAGACAGTATGGTGTAATTTATTATGTTACACATACATTGGCATTATATTTAAAAAAAATATTAAATATTATATTACTATACGATGATTCTGATTCTGATCGGGGCACGTTATAGTCAGGGCTTACATTGCCATATTTAATTACTATAATATAAACTGTGGTATGTGCAGGAGTCAAAATATCCAAGACTTTCAACATTTTTAATGTGGTTTGAGGCAAGGTCCACATGCTTGGAAATTACACTGCGTAAGACTTGCCCCCCCATGCACATGTATTTATTACTTTTCCAATTCTATTTAAACTCTATTTTATCTACAAGGGTTGAATGAACTGTTGGGACTACATTTAAATGTGATTGTACCTAATAGGATTACATGTAACAAATAAACTAAAACTACACCTGACTTTAAACCAATCTTTGTTGAAAGTTTATATTTCGATTTTAAATTTTGATTTTTGCAATTTTTACGTAATTTTAGCCACCACTCTGCGGCATACAGTTTTAATAGACCATCTGTGTGTGTGCTTATGTATGGTGAAGTATAAGGGTCAGTAAGTAAAAATTATTAGTTATATAGCACACATTTTTTCCACACAGGTTAGAAAGTGCTGTAAATAGTATCAAGCATAAACATAAAAACGCAAGGCTTATACAAGAGAATAACATTTAAAAGGTCATAAAAATACACCCACATGCAAACGTAACACACAAAAGACCATATAAAGCATTCGGCAACCAGACACCGCCTCTGTGGAATTATTGAAAAGCTAACCTAAAGAAGTGGGTTTTTAAATGTTTAAACGAGTCCCAATCAGTGCAGAAGAAATCTGGCTTCCAGCATATGACACACTCAAGCTAATACAGATTCTGGCCTGCAATGGGTAAAAAACTATCCACCTACATAGGTTTTCAGCATTAGGGCTTTTCTAAAATTCTAAAAAGTAGTAGCAGAGATTATAATTTCTGATATCATTTGGGATTATAATACCTACAATTTCTTAGCATGTCTGACAAAAATGATATTATTTGCCATTTGTGTTGTCACCCACTCGAGCTTTAATTTACAATGACAATCAGGCTCCATAAGACTCACAGTGACTCTCTATAGCCTTGCTGTGGAATGCCATTCAATTTCAGATTAGTGCCCTCTGAATCCCTGCAAATTGTGTTTCCCCAGCAACAGGAAGATAACATGACAGGAAAATCATCTTGTGCTATCACTATAAAATGCTTTTTCTAGTCTTTGCCACCACCACAAAGTGGTGACAGTAAATTAAAGAAAGACAACAAACAAAAACAAAGAAACAAAAAAAAAAAAACGAGCAGCACAATAAGCAGACTAGCCATTTCAGTTTTAAAATTAAACATGCATAACAGTGGAGTCAGATAATGAGCCATACCCTCTGGGAGGCTATCGGCTGCCTGGGGCTGCAAACTTCACACAAAAATATCCCAGCTCTACCTTACAGACTGTAATTGATTATTTAACTAAATGTTCTGAATATGCTCTAATGCTAACTGACATTTCACTGATTCTCCCTGTTCTAACTCTAAACAGGTTATAAACTCAGGACATTGACTGTTGTTGTGGTCTATAAATTTGTGGGAAAGAGCCTTTGCAGGGCTAGCCACCATATTGATTTTCCCTCTGAGGTTTATTAGTTTATGAAATCCTATATTTCCTCTGTCTCTCTGTCCAGGTGGACTCCCTGCAAGGCCAATAAAAAGGCGAACTACACTGTACTTGTATTTCCTTCCTTATTTCAAAAACTGAAGGGCTGCTGTATTTACCACTCCCTTCCTTCAGTATGTTTTGTCAATCAGTAGATGGAACTTGTCACATTAAAAAAGGTTCAGAGGCAAATCAAACCAAAGCAAGCAGAATTTGCCAACTCAATCACCCACCATTCTAGTTTCACGCAGCTTTTTCCTCTCATGCCTCCCTGCCTTTACAAAGCCAAACAAAATGTCTGCTGTCAAAATGAAAGAAAACAATAATAATCCACTTTATATAACCAAACCCCATTCAGTTAAGGCTTCCTTCTGTCACTCTGAATAATTTAAAGGGAAACAAAAGATGCCAAACCAGTATGGCATATCTGTCATGCAGTAATCTGAAGACTAGGCTTTGTTTGTATGTAAAATTATTCATGAAAAAAATATATTATTAAAATGAGAAGATATTGCTGATATATTAAGCTTCATTAACATGTATATTATTATGTAGATTACTAAAGGGGAAAGGAGGCGATTATGTATCATATTAAAAAACTTAAATTCTTAAATTGGTATATGAAGTATAATAGTTGTGTAATTATGCTGATGAGTGGACAATTTCATTAATTAAAAGATAAACATGTGAGCTTGTAAACTTCTGCGAGACCATATTTACCGCCAAACAAAATGGCAAATATAAAACATAAAGTAATAGTAGTAATAACTTTTGGCACAATTTTATCTAAACATTATATAGATATTGCTACAAGGCAGAGATGCTGTTTAGGAAGAAAAAATGAGTTTGTTCATTTTCACTTTAATTTAGAGTCAGGACCACCATGGGGTCAAAGTTGTCTCTAAGCTTCTCATATTGCTCTAAAAAAAGAGTAAATCACACCACAAAAATCAGAGAAGCTGAAGCTGAATGAAACTAAAACCCCAAACCCAGTGTTTTCAAAAATGGTGGTAGTTAATGTGTAAAAACCATAGAGAAGAAAGATGCAAAAGACACTATGTTCCAGCGATCATCACAAAAAAACTGCTCCTGCTCTTGTCAGAAAAGCTGCAATCCAAAGCCAATACACTATAGTCAAGTCAGGTCAGGTTGATTTGTAAAGCCCAACATCACATACAGTGTCTCAGACCCATAGTAAAAATGGTCTCCCAAAAAGGACAAGAAAATACTCCACAAACACGTTTGTAGACAAACTTTTCAAAGAAACGTCAGGACATGGACTTCAGAGACACATCTTCTCTCCTCCTGGGACAGCTGTGTGTGTCTGATAGTAGGTTAGTTAAAATATCAGATGATTAAAACAGCAGGAGTTCTTTGTGGAGTAGAGGGCAGGGGAACTTAAACAATGAAGAAGGCTCAACAGCACCAAAAAACTGCAGCCGCTAAAATGATAACAATGTTAAATCAGCAACTCCACCAGTTTGAACAAAAACATAACTTTCAAGTTTGAAGTTAAGGTTTATTGCAGGGCAGTTGCGCTAAACATTAGTGCATGTATTCGTTTTAACCAGGTGTACCAAATAAAGTGGGTACTAAGTGTAGTGCATTACATACATACAGAAACATCATGTTAGATGCACATTAGGCTAATCTACATCAGACTTGGAGAGGCGAAAACACAAGTTTACCTGACTGCTGTTCCCACACTTCAATCTCATTGAGTTTTTCTCTTCAGGTGCCTAGAAGGACAGTCCCTCTTCACCTTTGACAGGAAAGGGAGGAAGGGGCCGTCCAGGTCTGCGCTGGACTATCACTGTGTATGCTGGTATCGCATCAGCTGGCTGAAGTTGATTTGCGCCCAGTCGGATCAGTTTTACATTTGTTTTTCAATGCTGCTCCACTCAGATGCCCTGCATAGGCATAATAACAATGTAACGAGGGCTTGTGCAGAATGCAGCGGAGAAGTCGATATTCGGCTTTGAAATGTAGCGAAGTGAAAGTAAAAAGTTGCAACAACTAAAAATACTCAGGTAAAGTACAGATACCAAAAAAAAAAAATTAAGCCAGGGACCATGGTAAACATGCTAACAATCAGCATGTTGGCTTGCTAAAATCAGCATTAAGCTCAACAAACCACTGTGCAGTGTTGTAGCATGGCTGGAGACTCTTAGTCTTGTTAAACCTAATGTGTCATCTAGACATCTAAAGCCTAGTTTTTTTTAAAATAGTCTCTGTCCCTCTTGCAGGTGTATTTATTTATAGACTGTTTAATCCACTTTGGTACAATGTTTGATGTCTATACAGACGTTCACAGTATGGAAAAATTATAATTAAAAGAACTCAATCTTTGCTACAGATTTGGAACACAGAGTGGTCTTCAATGATCAGATCAGTATCTGTGGCTAAAAGGTAACAGTTTCACCAAGATGCAAAATCTTAGGCGTGGATATAAGTGTAGGGTGTTGCAGTAACCTACAACATAAATATTAAAGCACAAAAATAAAACCAGTCTCTCAAAAAGGTGATGTTTCAGCTGAGTACTTCTATCCCCTCCATCATGGAGCTCAGCTTTCCTCACAGTTATTGAAAGCTTAGAAGCTCAGTGAGAAACAGGCTAAATGAAAAAGAGGTAGGAGAGTTCAGTTTTTATGTCAGCAGTGTGGCCTGCCCCCAGAATATAAATATTCATCAATGCGTTTACAGACCGAAGAAACTCATTATAATATTGCAGTCATGGAAGGTCTGCTGGCATAACTGCATCTTTGAGTTGATTTCCTGTCTGATCTGAGCTGCAGCTGGGCTACATAACCACCAGCCTGCACTGCACTAGACTGGATGAGGTCTACAGTGATTCCCACAAAGATAACACATCCATTTCTCCTCTGTTAACCCATGCACCTCTTGTCACAGTATCCACAGTGAATTCTGTTTTAACAGCTCAATCACAGCCGCAATAATTCCCCCTCCATGTATCCATCGCCTGTGATATGTGTAGGCTTCCCCCATGTGTGGTTGCGTTGGCATGGAAACAGGAATGGCATTGTGAATGTGTGTATTGAATTTTTCACCCCTGTTCCCAGAGTTCCACAGTGAGGAAAGCCTGATGCCATCCCCTCCCCCCACCAATTACACCAGAGAGTAGAGGGCAGATTCTTTCAACATTTCAACCAGCACATGCACAAAAAATCTCACTGCACGCCAACCTCCATGTTCCTTTAAAGTGAGAGTACAACCTCTGTAGAGCAATAAAAGACATTGGAATGCTCTTTAATTTCTGTCTAGAAGGTCATTGCTGTCAAATTATTTTCATGTTCCATTACCTTTGACTAGATGCTATTCAGTTTGCTACTCTATGACTTATAAAGCGCAGAATATTATCCTTACCTGGAGTATTATTTGTTCAATATAAAAAAGTAAAATTAAAAATCATTAATTTTGAATTTATCTTCCAGTCATTACAGTGCCCCCTTGTGGCTATTATAACTATGGAGAGCAGTATGAGGGGCTAAGGGATAAGTCAGATGCTACAGCATGACATTCCAGCAGCCAGCCTCAAGAGTGATCATTCTTCTTATGAGAGGCAAATGTTTAAAGCTAGTTATCGCCATCTAGTGGCAGAAAAAGAATAAACCATGAACTGCCCACATTAAACCTTCATCCCCCAAATGAAAAGACAGATCCAGGTGAAAAGTTGTCACATTTACTTTTATTGTAAAGGTGATATTATTCCAAAATATTAATATGTTAGAGGGACAGTGATAAAGAAAAGGAGGGGAAGAGATCTAGAAAACATCTACACAAGACTTTGGTAAGAATCTTGGGACACATTCTTATCAAAAAATTCAACTGCAAAAAAATAACAAAATCTTCTAATAATGCTCAAAATCATATAGATCTTAATCTTGGTGCATCTACATGTACAACAATATAGCTGGGTAAAAAGTCAACTGGGCAATTTGTGTCCTACAAACAACTGAACAATTGAAGGCATATAAAACACTGGAATGGCTGGGCACCTGTGCTTTAAAGTGGAATATACTGTACTACTTAAGGATACCACACAATGTAACAGTTCTTTATCTTATTATTAAATCAATTTATATTTCATAATTATATATTTCAAGATATATTATACCACGAGTTTACAGTAACCTTGCAAAAGAGTCGTATGTATCTCAAAGCTAGTTTGAAAGCACAGAAGAATCGGCCTAGTTTAAATCCAGAGTTTTCCAGTGAGATCTTTAAGTTCATCTTCTTGTGATGACAACTGACCTGAGCTCTGGATTTAACCAACACAGATTCCAGTATGTGCCATTTCAGCCCCAAGCAGAGTGCACTGGATCATTGGACAACAGTGTGCCCCATCGTGTTCCCATCCCCACCCCTGTCCACACCACCCCCCTTCCCATACTCCTTCCTAGCAGGGGTGCACATTACAAGCCCTGATCTCCTTCCTGTCCTTGCAGCTGGACAATTGGGCTGTCTTAAACCTCTGCTTCACTGTCATGAGCCGTTCTTGAATACCTCCACCGCACACCTTGGTACATTCTGTCCAACTTGACCATGGCCTCATTTTACACCCTACAGACAAAAGTCAAGAAAAAGTAAAAGAGAAACTGTCATAACTATATGTGTTTCTCTGAAATTAAAAAAAAATGTCCATGTTGTGTTTTAGTTCCTATATTGATGAGGGTGGATACCAACCTGGATGCTCAGAGGTGACCTCAGCTCTGCCCTGTTTGCTCCTCTTCTTTTCACGCTGTTCTTTGCGTTTTTTCTTTTCATCGCTGTTGGCTTGTCCTCGGTTGCACTTCCTAATCTTACATTTCTTCCTCTGGATGGTTTCGGGACAGTTGTCTCCTCCAAACTGAGGTTCCAGCTTCACCATGCGGGTCCGGATCGTGTGACCCTTCCCACAGGACTTATTGCACTCTGACCACTCAGTCCACTCTGACATGACACAGTCTATGGCTGAGGAGAAACAATTAGACAGAAATAGATGGGTTTAGAGGAAGTAGTGACTACAGCCGAAAGCTGGCAGGAGAACTAATGAGGAACGATAGATCGGGAAGACGAAGAACTATAAACTAAAACAAATGGTATGAATGACACACCTTGATGAATCACACTAAGGTATATGGCTTTTTGATTCTATATTCTGTGTAATGTAAGTCATGAATCCCCGCCTATGGAATAGAGTGTGTTTTATTTTAAATTATACAGTGGCACCACAGAGAATACTTTTATGGTTAGCCAGAGGGTGTGATTTGTTTTCACATAACCGCATGGCTCAGTTGTGGCATCCTTGCCACTACTGCAAACTAATAGGAACTGACATGAAAAAAAATACATACAGTAAATCCTATTCAATTCTGTTTTATTATTTGTCCTAAATGGGCAATTTGTGCTGCAGCAAGCATAAAAACACAAGAAAAAACACAAGAAACATACAATATAGCCTAGAAAACTACAGCAGTAGCCCCGAACACATGCACTGGATGGCTTACACCTACAGTGGATAGAAAAAGTCTACACACCCCTTTTAAAGTGCCAGGTTCTTATGATGTAAAATAATGAGATAAAGATAAATCATGTCAGAATTTTTTCCACCTTTAAGGTGACCTATAATGTGAACAATTCAATAGAAAATCTGAAATCTTCAAGGGGGAAAAATGAAAAATGAAAACCTTACAATAACTTAGTTGCATAAGTGTGCACACCCTCTTATAACTGGGGATGTGGCAGTGTACAGAATTAACAATTCACATTTAAACTCAGGTTAACTAGAAGTCATTACACACCTGCCATCATCATTAAAGTGACTCTGATTAATCACAAATAAAGCTCAGCTGTTCTAGTAGGATTTTCCTGATATTTTCTTAGTTGCATCTCCGAGCAAAAGCCATGGTCCACAGAGAGGTTTCAAATCATCAGAGAGATCTCATTGTTGAAAAACATAAGTCAGGAGACGGGTACAAAAGAATTTCCAAAGCATTAGATATACCATGGAACAAAGTGAAGACAGTCATCATCAAGTGGAGAAAATATGGCACAACTGTGACTTTACCAAGAACTGGACGTCCCTCCAAAATTG